>NJCR01000019.1:2101-12538 GCA_002234235.1 Fusarium hostae | reverse complement strand
AATGATTTTACGCATTTCTGTCAATTTGGTCAAATTCTGTGTAAGTGAAGTTAGTGAGTTTTGGTGGAGCTTTTTTTATTTTGCCTGGCGAAAGTGGGGTTGTGGATGGTACCGCCTTTTTCTTGCGCATAACCATCCTCTTTACAACTTGTCAATTTCTCTTTTCTAAGATAGAGAGTGAAGTACTCGCAGTCCCGTTAAGTATGGGCTTTAACAAATTCTTTGGCAAGGCATTACGCGACAAGAAGTTGCAGAAAGCAGCCCTAGAGGTGGCCAGCAGCTGCGCCTCAACGTCACCCGTCATCAAAATCGTCCAAGCTGCACATTGCATTGTCAAAGTTGGGAATACCGTTCAAAATGCCAATGACCTTGTCTCTGTCGCAAATGATGCAGCCAAGAGTGCTCAAGCAATCTTACCGCAAATGCATATCATGGGCCAATCCTTGGCCGACAACGCTAGACTCTCAAGCCAGTTTGGCTTGGCAGCAACAACACTTGGTATGGGGGCCAACGTTATCCAGACCTATCAGGGCGTTCAAGCTCTCAACCTTATAGCTGCTAAGCTAAGTGACATCTCAAATAGTCTTGAGGCTCAGGCAGCTCTCACAGCTCAACGGGATTTCCCACAATATGTCTACAATATGGTTCGCGAGCGCTTGAGCCAGACTAGTACCGATTCAGATCGTGATCACTGGTTCTTCCTCTACCATCCAGATACCGACTGGTATCCAAACTTCTTTCACCTTGTCGAAGGCAAACCTTTGAATCCGCGTTTCTGCGCCTATACAAATCAGCTTGATACCGTCTTCACGTTCACGCTAGCAGCCCGAGAACGAAGTACGAAGAGGGAGACACAAAAGCGACGAAAGGAATAGCAATGTCGCCCAGTTCAACTGCATCTCATCATACCAGAATATCAATCAATCTTAATTCCTGAGCGAATTCAGATTCCAGAAGAAATCGGGGATTTCGTTTTGAGGGCCGCATCAACAGCAACAGACTGTTCGTGTGGCTCAATCTGCCCGAAGAACAGAAGTGCTACACCTTCGACATAGGCCTCTGGACGCCTCCACCTCCTGGTATATGGGACATCGCTATGGAATGGTTTGGTATTTCCGAAAAGCCCCACAGGAATCAGCAACCGCTAGGGTCCTGGGAATAGGAGCGCCTCGGGAGGCGATTGAAGATGGAAAAAGTGAGGTTACAGTTCCGAGTGAAGAGGAGGAAAACGCAACAGAGCTCGTGAAAAGCCTTCCCAATGAGTCCATAGTCGAACTGGCTACGGCAAACAAGCAACAGTCTACCCCACTGCATCAAAATCGCCGCAGCCGGCACGGCTCTCGCCGTCGGGCGCGTGCCTAGTCACAGAATACTTGATTGGTGGACCGTCTTCACCTTCAACAGCAACAATGAAGATCATTTGCTTACTGGAAGTAAAGAGTATACCGCCGCTCTAGCATCTCAAGACTGCAAATTGATCATAATAATTAATTTGGGTGCCGTCAGGAAAAGGATTTCTAAGAAAATCATGACGCGACATTTTCACCGCTGCATTGGCATGCTAGAGCTAATCACTGATACCCCCTTTCACTGATATGCTGCTATATGGCTTTAGCTTTTATGCCTGTCATTATAGCTGTCAAGCAGCCCAGAGCACTGACACAGTCTAGACTCTGGGTTCCAACTGCAATAGGGCTGATCGCTTGATGATGTGGAACTTGGAAGTAGGCTTGATAGTTTGTGCCCGACGGAAACCAGACGACAAGGGTCTGGATTTGATCCCGGTCTCAAAAGCATGAGGGTAGCACTATAGAAAACTCGGTCGGATCTGACTCGTCTGCTTCTAATTCTCCTACAATACTTGAGCGAGGGAGAACTTATAGCTCTCTGTAGAGAGCAAGGAGGACGTATTTAAGTTCCGGGCTAGGGAGCGCTGAAAGGAGCTCTTTGATAGTATGTGACTTCATGACTGCCTTGAATAGCGACATATGGAATTTTGGTGTGTACTTCATTCGTGCATGACGACCCATTATCAACTTAGTTCTCGGACGGAATTAGGCACACGCTGGCTAAGGGCACAGTCAGTATCAACAGATGAATAACAATAAACAGTTGTAACTTAGACTTTGATTTAATTCAGACTAAAACCCACTACCATAGATTTCTTGATATGGCATGGTAAACCGTCAATTTCAGTTCCTAGTGGGAAATGTTCGCAAATAACTTATTGAACTGTGACACAACCACTCTTTCGCGCTACGCATCAACCATGTACTCATGTAACAGCAATTGGCTACGCGTCCGCTGACTCAATGGTGATTCATCATCAAACCCTTGGACGTTCCAGGGTTGTGTTTGATCGAGAGTCCCATGTCATGTGCTGTGTACCACCATCTCCGATCTGGAAATTCGAGTGTCACATACTTTTCAAAAGGCCGCTGGTAACGTAACGCAGAGACAACCTGTCCACTAGCTCAAAGAAGTATTCATGATTTGCATGTAAAGGTTTGGTATCTATAGTTTTTCGAGTGTGCTGAAAGGATAGGTTCAGCTACTATTCTGGATGTTGTTCAATTGTCACGCAAGTAAGTTTCCAATAAGACATTTGGCTACAGGCCCACTTAACAAGCGTAACTCGAATTCGAATTAACGAGTTTTGAGCTACGACTAATGTGTTCTTTATTGCAGTTGAGATATCTTACTTTTGATAGTAAGATGCTAGTTAGATAGAGCTACGACTCGACCTCCACGTAAACGTCCATGGTTAATTGGTATGAACTCTCAACTCACCTCTACGGAGCTCAGAGGTGACACAAACTTTGACTGACAGTCACGAGATACTATTCCGTTTCATGGGTACCTAGCCAGGTTATCTACGGCGTGTTACTGGTCAGCTTTATCTTTGATGTCATCCTTGACCCTGCCAATTATTAGGACTAATCGCTGGGTGTACTTCAGAGGCCCTCAAATCCAGCATGGAGCAATGTGACCCTGGCCCTGTCTCTGCGCATCAGATTTGGGGCGATCATCGATAGATTAGAGTAGAGTCCAATAAACCCCTTTCCAGGGTCCCTGGTATGAATGCTTTTCGGCTGTTAGTGCCCGGCTTGTAATATTTTGAGCACTGGAACGTTTGAGCGGGGTACTGAACAGTGCCTTGCTATCTTCCATGGGTTAATTCCTCCTGAACGAAGCATGTTCCAACCTAGCCGATAAGTGGATCCTACACAATGTAGCTTTGCCCGCTGCCAAACTTAATTCGTCCGAGCCAGTCTGAAAAATCCCTGAGGTCGAAAGTCTCGGTTAGCAAGCGAAGCTATCTAACATAATTATAGACTGAGAAGGGAGTTTAGAGCTGTCAGCATAAGTGAAGATCATTTTTCTTGGGAGAAGGTTGGCATGCGGTGCTCCTCCGTGACGATTATGCAGGGGCAGGCGTTTGCAGAGTATTCTGAGCCAGTATTTTGCTTTGGGTGTCAAACATCGATAGGCTAGCACTTTCTCGAATGATTGAGGCGCTACCATACAGATGAATATCTTCAATCCTCCGACTCCTGCGTAAAATCGTTGTGTTCAGTTGGTAGAAAACTTTGCGTCATTACGTACTCGAAAAATTACATGGTTTCTCATTCACACCAATGGTCACTATGCTGCGTCTGTTACGATATCTGTTGAGATCTGATAGGCTGTAACGTTGTGCAGATTGGTATGATAATCGATACTGAAGCTGTAGTGTTGCCCTTTGAATATGTTGCCCGAGTGTGTCAAAGACAACGATGATACTGAACAGCCTAGGCTGGTGTTGCAAGAGCTCAACCAGTAGACTCGGACCTCCTTCGACTTGAAAAATTGCTCCTTGGGTTGGCTTGAACGCTAGCGACCAAACCAGCCTCGTCGTGCCCCAGCTCGTAAGTGTTGTGCTGTGCTTCCTTGTCACTTCTTCCCGCATCGACATGGAAGGATCGGGTCATCATGATCTCTCCACGTCTGCTGATATCCCCATATGCTGAGTGGCTTTGGTTCCCATGGTAAGGATATCCGTTGCGTCGAACTATAAGAGCGCTTATAGATGGGAGACACGCGCATATTAAGCCGATCCCCGCCTCCGCATTTCTTTGACGATTAGCTTAACATAAAACAGATGTGAGAAATTCTTACCCAGACAAAATAACTTTTGTGAAGACAATAGTCTGGTTTACTGACTTGCCCTCGTGAAGGATCATTGCCAATCGGTAGATACTGAAAGCTGTCGCGACGCCTCCTGCACAAAGGATTCCAATGACCCGTAGCCTCTTCCTCGTGGATAGTTGTAGTGACCATGTGAGCGGCGTCGGTAACAGCAGAATAACCAAGTCGCTGATAACACTGATAATAGCATCGGCCGTGATGATGGCGCTCTGATCGAGGCATTTGTCTGTCTCTCCTTTCCAATAGGCACTAATAGGCCAACATATGAAGACTTTGATAAAAAAGCCCGATATGTAGTATGCCATAAGCATGCCAATAAAAATATAGATGCCGATCATAGTCTTTTTATGGACAGAACCGAAAACTCGTATGATGATAAAGAGGAGGGCAAGCTTAACGGTCAGGGCCATCGGGGCGTAGAAGAGGGTGGCGGCATATCCGGACTGGAACACCACGATGTTAAAGAAGTCATGCGTTTGCTTATCTTGGACTTACTCGAAAGAAAATCGGGGCATGCTCCTTTGGTACTTCCCATTGATTCAGTCCGCCACCATAAGTCCCAGCTGTTGAGTTGTCAGCAATCTTGGTAGCGACTTGAGGATTGGGGACATACCAACACAGGCCGTGATACAATACCCGAGCATCAACACCTAGACTGGATTAGCTTATCATTAATAAGGCAAAAGAAGACTGTGATGTCGTACGTAGGAGGTGTAAGTGGCCACTGTCAAGAGTTAGCGATTAACATAAGCTAGCCTTTCTCGAGTATACTCACTGTCATCTCTTGTTGTTCCTCCTCCCATAACTCTTGTCTTTGCGTAGAAACGAGTTGCAACGAAAGCGGACACAAACGCAATGGTCAGAGCTTGCGTAACATAATTGCAGGTCTTTAGCACGTCCTGTGGATGCTTCAGGTTCGGCTCCACGCCCGAGGGTGGAGGCGCTGCACCGGGAAAACTCATAATCGCAAACGGCCAGATCCTAATAGATCATCACTATGTCATGTAAAGAGCAACGAGAGTTTTCAAAGAGTGACGGGAACGAGATGATGGAGGCGGGAGCCATTGCCTCTAAAAGGGGAGAGCCGCCCGGTTTTGTAACCAAGTTTCTTTAACTCTTAAAGTTTCTACGTGCATGTCTTGCTGGAGATGGTTAATTACGTCTGAGCCTCGTATTGTTTGGCTGTTACGCAGACAATTCGGTATAATTGTGGGTTCTATATGCCGATCATGCAGCAAAAGATCTTCAACGAGTCGTTGCAGTGACAACTTAGCCTAACTGAGCCCCTCAGGGTCAGTGCGACTCATCCGGACAATCCGGCCGATAGCAGTTATGCCAAGGTGGACTGGTATTGGTACGCTTTTATGCCAGTGACATTAGCTGTTGAGCATATCAAACAGGCCCAATTTCTCATGAAAATCGCTGCTAACTGCAGTCGTACCCGAAGTCTTGGAACCCCCTGAATGCGTGGACATACTTCTTGAGAAGGTGGAAGATCAACAGGAGCTGCATTGTTGACGTTGCATTGAACCCTTGCCTAGTGATTGAGGAAATTTCCAAGCGCAAGTCTAGTTTCCACTCCAAGAAGGGATCAGCACAAGTAACTGGGTCGGTGGGGAGCGCTAGAAACAAACATTTTCGGCAAATGAGTTTCATGTGATGTCCTAAATCAAGAAATTACTGAAAGCTTTTGTCATGACCTTCTTAAATAGTTCTGGTGTCTGTGGGCACGGCATGTGATATTAGGGGCCCATATGAAAAAGGTCTGACTTTTTATTTGAGTATTCGGCTCAGTCGCCTACTGTCTACTTGGAGCTCTCAAACCTTGCTGGAGATCATCAACAGAACACGGTGAAAAAGAACAACTAGGTTTTGTGGAACTTCAGCTCATTGCTTTAAACTCACACGAGGCTTAAAGCTCCATTATTATCAGTGCATACAGCTGATCACAACAACTGCCAAGATGGGTGATGTTCTCGATGCTGGGGCCCATTCCCAGCTGTTCCAACCTTTAGACATTGCCAATGGAAAGATCCAGCTTAAGCACCGCGTTATCCTTGCGCCACTTACCAGAAACCGGGGTACACCTCTAAATGCAGAATCCACGCCAGAGAACCCCAATCGCGTCTGGGTCCCCAATGACTTGATGGTGGAATACTACACACAACGGACAACAGAAGGTGGTCTCATCATTTCCGAAGGCCTTCCGCCATCCTTAGAGGTATGCTGAGCCTAGAACATGTCAATCCTGCACGGCTAACAACACTAGGGAAATGGCATGCCTGGTGTACCGGGTATCTTTCTTCCAGAGCAAGCTGAGGGCTGGAAAATGGTTGTAGATGCCGTTCATGCCAAGGGAGGATTCATATACGCCCAGCTTTGGCATTCGGGTCGTGCCAATATTCCCCAGCTGACAGGTACGCCAATTATGGCACCGTCTGCCATCCCATGGGATGACCCCAACGAGACATTCTCATACCCTGCACCCCACAGCACGACACCCGTAAAGCTTGCGGAACACCCACCGATTGAACTCACGGTCGACTACATCAAGAAGACTATCCGCGATTACTGTAACGCCGCTAAGACTGCTATGGATGTTGGTTTTGATGGTGTCGAAGTTCATGGCGGAAATGGATATCTACCTGAGCAGTTCCTTTCATCAAACTCCAACAAACGGAACGACGAGTACGGCGGCACTATCGAAAAGCGATGCACCTTTGTCTTGGAGCTAATGGATGAGCTAGCCAAGACTGTTGGTCAAGACAATCTGGCTATCCGACTGTCCCCATTCGGTCTGTTCAACCAAGCCCGCAGCCAGCAACGAGTCGAGACTTGGGGCCACCTTTGTCGCGAGCTGAAGAGCAGACTGCCCAAACTCTCCTACGTCAGCTTCATTGAGCCTCGATACGAGCAGATCTTCTCCGAGACGGAGAAGCAGAAGTTCCTGGAGTCATGGGGCTTGCCGACCGTTGACTTGTCGATGTTCCGCTCCATCTTTGGCAATACACCCTTCTTTTCAGCTGGTGGCTTCGATGATACCAATTCCTGCAGTGTGTTGGAAATCGGGAAGTACGATGCCTTGTTGTACGGTCGCTACTTTATTAGCAACCCGGATTTAGTGGAAAGGCTGCGGAATGGCTGGCCCCTCGCGCCCTATGACCGGACCCGATTCTACGGGCCGTTTGAGGATGCATCTATTGGATATACCGACTACCCTTCTTTCAAGGCATAATAATAGGAATGATACTTGCGCGTCGAGTCACTAAGATTGTGGTATAAGATAATTGCATTGCTTTTAAGAGATCATACAACCCTGGCCCTACTATTGATTCTCACGCCCGAGCTTTGTCGTTCTTGAAACATTCCTAGAAGCATCGGAAACTCCGATCCTTATACCTCCAGATCTTGTGCTATACCAGCCTAGGCCATAAATGCTCAATCATATGATGTTGAAACGGATTCATAACAGCGAACCCACGGGTCTTGATCCGTCCTGCCATTGTTGATAATTCTTCCAAGTACCATAATTGCAAGGCGCGGTCGACTCAGTACGAACGCTGGGTATGGCGCACGGTTAGTTTCGAAGTGTATTATGAGAGTGTTGATTATGTCGAAATTGATGACAATTTGGAGGTAATAAGTTTGACATATCCTGCGTCAATCCTACGCTTCAGCTCACAGTCTGTATTGATGAGCTCAAGCAAAAAGAAACTCGCTGGAATGTCAGCAGTAACCAAGCTACGGCGACCAGTGCTAGATTTCGCGAGTCATGCGCTCGAAGATCTTGAACTGCGAGCAAAAGCTTCAGTGTTAACGTTCAATCAATGATTTCACAATGCGGCGTCCTCAATATCGGTCGTCTTAGAGCAAGTTCATATGCCAACTTCGGGAGTGTCCATGGCGGAGTTAATTAGGATTTGCTTCTCAAGGCCCAGATGTTGAGCAAGAAAGACGCCAAGAGCAAGCACACTCACAAACACTGCGAAGATGCCCTCGCTTGGGTGAGGAGGCAAGACAAAGGTAGCAAAATCACGCTCGACTCCTCCACCGATTTGGAGGCAGCGCCAGGTTGTACTGAGCAGAGCGATGCCGCTACACAAGCCATCGACATTGCAGACGACGATGATCAGTTCTCGGTCTCAACTCCGGCCCATTCTAATTCCAGCGAGCGACTGGTAGACGCCACCCCTTGGTCCGTCGATCAACGACTTTCAAAAAAAAAGCCCACCTTCAAAAAGGCCACCGGCGATGAAGGTGGCACTGAAGGCGAGCGTGGCCGCGACGACGGCGCAGGAGCAGTTCTGAGCGCTCTTAGGCGAACAGATGTGAGTATCCTTGGGCGATTCTCTGTGCCGGAATTTCATCTGACGCCTATCGGTACAGGAAGCGATAGCAGCTATCGATACTCGCCTCGAATCGGTCCATGGCCAGGTTCGAGCTGTCGATGACAAGATCATCAGAGAACAACAAGCGATCGCGTCTCTTGAAATTGAGGCAGCCAGAGCAACCGTCGCCCATGTACGCACCAGAAAAACGAGGTGATTGCTAAAGCGAAAAACCACAGGGATGCTCTCGTCGAGTTGCTGCGGCTGGTTAAGACTCATCACGATGCTCTTCCGCTGTTCTTACAAGGTGTAACTGATGACGCCACCACCGAGTGCGAGCGTGAGACAGAAATCGAGAAACAAGCTGTGGAGCACTTGCTGGAACAGGAGAAGCAGCTCGACCAAAAGCTTCGCGAAGAGGAAAAGGCGCTGAAGTTGATTGATTACTTTCAAGAGCTGTTTGTGGCGTTTGCGGAGGAAGTCGACAACTCGGAACACGGTCGAGAAACCCATGTCCTTTTCAACATATGATCAACCTGTATCTAATACGACGTCATGTTGCGACAATATACTTAACATGGAGGATAGAGTCCCAAGATGGAACTCTTCTTGAAGTACCATAAGACTTATCTTAACTTGGAAGAGCTTTCTAGTTACCGTATGATCATTACTTCATAGCTCTTTGACTGAGCCCAGCGCTTACCGGCTCCTATACTCATTGACCAGCACAGTGATCATTTACCATCCAGGACCACCTAGTGGGCACCCCCACCTAATGGACCACCAAAATTTCGATCTTCCCATACAAAATCCAAATATTAATGTCCGCAAAAACAGGCCCGGTTCTCAATTAATAAACGAGGCTTTAAAGAGAGTTTCTATAAAGTTATTTGAATTTTACTCTCTGCATGGTTTTTTAACCTCCTGGCCGCTTCGTGTACGCTGGCAGTGCTTTGTTATGACCGTAAAGTCCTCACGTTCGTCCTCTAACCCGACACCCACCTCAATCATCGACTCGACCTCCTTATCCCTATCCACCTCTATTTCTGCCTCTTTTGAGTCAGGAAGAGCTTCTCCAGCTGCTATATTCTCCGACAGAGCCATGAATCATCGGTTCGGGTTTAATACCGCCTTTCTTTTCTTCCCTTGCCGCACCTAGGCCATCTGCTCCTCGAGGCCAGTAATCCGCGCCCTCTGAACGGCAACCTTTATCTCTAAAGCTTCTAGCCCCTTTGCGATCTTACTATACTTCTGCCTGGTCGGATGACTTCGGTGCTTAGCTATTTCCCTTACTTGGCAGCTCGTTTTCAGCGTATTATCTAAGTGCAGTTAAGGAGGGCTTAGTATCTTAAACTCTTCTAGTAGTTTTTCTTTATCTGGTTAAATTTCAGGATATATTAGAGCTTTATAATGATTTATTAGCTAATTTCTAGTAAATCTCTAGCCGGATAAGATAATATCTTTCCTTTGCCTGCCTCCCTGGCTTTTATATATGCCTAGATAAAGTTAACTTTGTTAACTGGTATAGAATTAGTTAAACTAGCCAGTATTTAGAGTTCTTTCTAGTATATACCTTTAATAATATTAAAAATCCTATTATCTAATGGCTGCAGACTATAGGAATAATGTGCTAGTAAGTAATAGCAGTAGACGTTGTTTAGAAAGCACGTAGCCATCTACTTATCCTAACTGCTTATTAGCAACCCTATAGCAGGTGATTTAGCGGCAAAAACACCGAAATGCTTACCTGCGCATAGCTCCCGTGACCATCAAGGATAATAAGTCTTGCATCTAATGCATTACGAGGCTCTGTTTAGGGTAGATAGACATCTTTTAACCATTCGAGAGCAATATGGTTATCGATCTAGCCGTTCGGGGATATAATATAGTGCTAGTCTGCTATTAATTCGAATTCGTTAAG
>NJCR01001898.1:0-11710 GCA_002234235.1 Fusarium hostae | reverse complement strand
AAGGGGGGTCACAGACTCTATATCTTGGGCACTGGGATAGTAGTGTTGGCAGCAACATATCACATTATGGCGACCTCGTACTGAACCTTCTCATCTGGAAATTTAGTTGCTGGAGATTCATTAGACTTATGCTATAATTTTCTTAGGAGGAGAGTATAGATACCTAGACTGGGGATTCTAAGAGCAACAGGGGACCCATCATCATACTCTAATCGATAGAAGACATTATAGCCGCCCTTGATGGGTCTATGTAGCTCGACGGCCTTCCCGGGGCAATGCTTAATGATCAAGTTTGCGATATCGCGATAGATAGTAGCTTTATTCAAGGATCGTTGCCATTCCTCAAGCTCACCATCGTTTCTTTCCCAAGCGTGCTCATCCATGTCCATACGGACGTATCTCATCTTAGATGCCATTTGTACTACAAGAGCACATAGGGCTCAAATTTAGCGGACACAGAGATAACTTCAAATGTCCTTTACCGTATCACTCAGTGAGGATAAAGAAGAGAGGTGAGGTTGCAGCCTGATAGCTACCTGAGGGCCGCTCAGCCAATCAGAATTGACTGGTGAAACAACACTTGAGGGCTCGAGACGGTCGTTCTCTTGGTGCGAGGTACAGTCAACTGAACAGCGTAGGATGATCTCTGATTCCTCTGATTGAGCTTTTTACCAAAGTCGTCCATGGCTTTGGCTGGGCGACGTTTGTGCTTACTGGCAAAGCAGCGTAATAGTTAGTACAAGATCCACCATACGCCTTGAGATTGTCACCATGATCGCGATACATGTGCAACTATCAAGCGGCTACAACGTGTCATCCTCTCTAATTATCCTTTGCCCCTTCTCACTATCGATATTCCATAATCAATCCAGGCTTAGAAATCGTTTCATCAGCAGATCTCGGATTTCCGAAACTCTCCAAAAATTACCCAAAACGGCAAATGGGTCTTGTCAGATAATCCAACGTCGCTAGTTTCAAGTTTCCCAGCCTATGGCAGCTAAGTATTTGCGAGACGCTGACAGGATCTACAGATTTATCGAAAGGCGCACAATTGACATGCCAAGGTGAACGAATAGCCCCACTGATCTAGACATAGAGGGCGCGGGAGTAACATTGGTCGATGGAGATATATGTAAATACAAAAATGGAGACATTATGGATGTAAATATTTAAGACGTCAATGATATCGAGAATTGAGGACACAAACATACAATTTTACATCACTTTGACATGGGTTCTCTTCATCACAACGACGAGCTTGAAGCAGTATGCTCAGCGCTCCAATCGATAACACAACGTCTAGCCTCAACAACTCAAGATGTTCAAAATGACCCCATCATCAAAGTCGCCCAACCCTCAGATGTTCCCTACCTCCAGAAAATAGGAACACCAGGTCAAGCCCACTCAATCGACCAAGTCCTCCAAGAAGCCTTCACCGCATTCGACCACCGCATGCGCGTCAACCATCCTCGCTTCATGGGCTTCATCCCCTCGCCTACGTCACCAGTAGCTTGGCTAGGCGACATAGTAGCCAGTGCTTTTAATGCACTCGGTGCCTCGAAACTTCAGGCTTCAGGACCTGTTGTTATTGAGAAGACGTTGATTGAGTGGTTGGCAGGGATGGTTGGATTTCCGGCGAGTGCAGGGGGGATTTGTGTTTCGGGTGGTTCAATGGCGAATTTGATGGGGATTGTGCTTGCGAGGGATCGCTTCGTGCCACATGGTGAAACGGGAAAGGCTGTTGCTTATCTTTCGGACCAGACGCATTATTCTGTTGCGAAAGCTATGAGGTTGCTTGGGTTTGATAAGGAGCAGATTCGGCGATTGCCTGCAGATGAGAATTTCAGGCTTGATCCGGCTCTTTTGGCGCAGACAATTCAGGATGATCGCAAGGCAGGTCTTGTACCATTTTTGGTGGTTGGGACTTGTGGAACGACAAACACGGGAGCCATTGATCCTCTACCCAAAATCGCAGAGATTTGTGAAAAGGAACAGATCTGGCTGCACGTCGATGGCGCTTACGGCGCTTCAGCAACTCTATCCGCGACACGTCACGAGACAGTCGACGGACTCAAGTACGCCGACAGCATGTCATGGGATGCTCACAAATGGCTATTCCAAACTTACAGCTGCGGTCTTCTCTTGGTAAAGGACAAAGCCAACCTGGTCCGAAGCTTTGCGAATGAGGGAGATTATCTTCGTGACGGTGTTGCGATTGAGGATGAGGATATTCCAAACTTTTGGAACTACAGCATGGAGCTGACAAGACCTGCATCTCGAGCTATGAAGTTGTGGTTTACGTTGAGGGTTATTGGTGTTGAGAGGATTGGAGAAATGATTGATCATGGATTTGATCTTGCTGAGAGGGCGGAAGAGGAATTGAGAAAACTACCTAACTGGGAAATTGTTAGCTCTGCCAGCTTGGGCGTGATAACATTCCGTTATGCGCCTGACGGTTTGAACGAAGATGAGCTTGAGATTATCAACACCGGTATCTCAAAGAGTCTCATCTCAAGTAACAAAGCTGGCATCCTAACCACCAAGGTCAGAGAGAAAGTAGCGTTGAGAATCTGTGCATTGAGTCCGCAATTAGCGCTCGACGACATGTCAGACATAATCCACGAAGCCAACCTCCTCGCCACAAAGAGCACAAAAAACGGCAACGGAACAAGAAACTAGATTTTCTTTTTTTATCAGATTATTAATAAAACAATCATGATCAACATGAGATTCCAAAGAATGCAGCGATATCGCAACTGATAAGATGGGTGTAGGGTGAGCTCGGTTTTCCGAACCGAGAGACTCCGAAGCCGGCCGGATATAAAGGGACACGATTGATAAGCTATGATTGGCGCTCAAGGTTTGGAATCAAATTGCGTCGTCTCCGCAGGTACCACACGTGTTTTTGCTTCTGTATGTGGATATTGGAACGCGTTCTTCGGCATTCACACCGTCTAGAGATAAGTCAGTCCACATCTGCGTCACCGCCATCAGAAATGCCACCAAGAATTCGTGAGTGAATAGCACTAATTACATAAAGTTACTTTACTTGCTCAATTGCTTCCAAGTATCTGATAAGTGGCATCAGCTAATATGGCGCTAAAATTTGATGATTTCCACCTTGTTCCATGACCCCTGATAAGGGGGCTCCACAGTGATTGCTTTTTCCTGAGACGTTTCTTCGTCGCGTTCCGTCGAAGCTTCTCGTTTTTAAACCTTTTTTCTTCCCCTTTTTTTGACTCTCTAGATTTCTTCAATCAAACATCGCAAATCAATCAACATGTCTTCAGCTTTTGTTCAGCGCCCTGCTCCCGACTTCTCGGCTACTACCCTCTTCCCTGGAGGCGAGTTCAGAGACATTAAGCTCTCTGACTTCAAGGGACAATGGTACGATTCACGCTCCCCCTGAGGACCTGGATGGTTTATACTGACGCACACTCCGTAGGGTCGTTCTTCTCTTCTACCCCATGGACTTCACCTTTGTCTGCCCTACCGAGATCATCCAGTACAACAACGCCCTCGACCGCTTCCGCGAGATCAACACCACCGTCCTCGGCGTTTCCACCGACTCCCACTTCACCCACCTCGCGTGGGTTGAGAAGCCCCGCAAGCAGGGCGGTCTGGGCCCCGATCTCGAGCTCCCCCTCATCGCCGACAAGTCCACCAAGATCTCGCGCAGCTACGGCGTCCTCATCGAGGACGAGGGCATTGCCCTCCGCGGCCTCTTCATCATCGACCCCAAGGGTGTTCTCCGCCAGATCACCGTCAACGACCTCCCCGTCGGCCGTGACGTCGAGGAGACCATCCGCCTCGTCAAGGCCTTCCAGTTCACCGACGAGTACGGCGAGGTGTGCCCCGCCGGCTGGCAGGAGGGCGGAAAGACCATGAAGGCTGATCCCAAGGGAAGCCTGGAGTACTTTTCGGAGCAGGGAGAGAATGGTGAGTCCCGGAAGCGACCCAGGACTGAATAAAAAAAATGGACCTGGAACCATTCGTGGACAGCGCAGAACTTTTGTTTGACTAAGATTTGTAATATTACAGGAGCTAAGGCATAGATGTTAGATTCCAATGAGACTCGAATTCCAATCAACACCCGCCAGTAAAGAAAGAAGAGAAGACCACCGCGCAGCGCTATGACGAACGATCCAAGACGAAAATTCACGAAACGATCATTATGTTTATGGAGGGCGATGCACTTGTATCGATTGAGTGCAACTGGTCGTCTTTGACGAGATACGATTAGAAAGCAGACTTAGACTTAGACTATAGACATTCCTTGAACAATGTATATTGATTGACGGTATTTGCTAGCGATTTGACCATGATCTAATGTCTTCCACGGCATTGACAATTGCACTGTTAGCAAAACGTCCTCCCACTGTGAATGCCTGAAACGCGTCGCACTCAACAAACTCAAAATCATCACCCCGGTTACAGCATTTCCGTTGCAATACCCGGAGCTCTTTAGCATCAACGACACCAGCAGATGCTTCAATGCCACGTTCGAGAATATAGAATAACCTTTGAAAATCTACTACGACTTTGTATCATTTAGTCTTGAATGATGGCACAGCACTGGTTATGTCGAGGTTTGAACGCAGTGGCACTTGATCCTTCAAACCTGTCCTGACCAATGAACAAACGCGCGGCAGTACCCAACCTCAACGCCTCGGAGTGGTAGCAATTTCAAATAACGACTTGTACTCCAGGTAGTGATTATCTTGCGATCTTTAAATACATCTCCATGCTTTTTATATAGCCTACTTCTGGTCCCGGTCCAATAATGAAATGTTTGGGTATCTGTTTAGGGTAAACTTTTCCCAGCTGAATTGCATCACTTCTTGAGCTTCCATTGGTCTTGCAATGCTGAAACGACAACTCATCTACATGTCCTCGCTCAACGGTTCCCACCTCCATGCTGCCGAAGGAGGTCCAAAATCGTACTGAAGACGGTCAAAATATTTCAACGTGTCATCTTTCCAGATATTACGAGGTCCCGGTTGAGGTCTAAAACGAAGACCTTGTCTAATCTCCTCTCTGCCCATATCTCGGCTGTACAGGATATATCCCTCACCACAAGTAACCCACTTCTCTCTGTCCTGCTTGTCAAGATACCCGTGAGCAAGGTAATGACCTGGCTGACTTCCGTGCTGGTATCTTGGTCGATTCTCGTCTGTATCCAATCAAGATCTTCCTTCGCCTCTTGAACTTCCTCATCGGTACAATCCATGTTTCTCTCGCGCAGATTTTCAACACGTTGCCGATAGTTCTCTGTGTCACGCCGCAGATCGTCCCTGTCGAATCCAGACCATTTCTTCCTAGTCTGCACAGTAGCTTTGGCCGGTTGAGGATCAAATAGCGTTGCGACGACAGTGAGCTCTCTGAGCAGGGGTCCCAGCTGAGGATGAGAAATTCTATCTTGGAGAGACTGTAGGCTATTCAAAGATAGATCGGTCTTGGCGGACCTGAAGAAACGAGAGTAGATGATATTGGTGGATAGATGGCGTGAGGTGAGGCGTAAATTGGTGAAAGATGTGAGATCGAGATATTGGAGGATTATATCCAGGGGAATTCCAGAGAGGTGAACCAAACAGGAAAAAGGCTTTTGAACCAAGGGAGTCTCGATAGCCATGCTGAGAGCGCGTCACGGTTGTTCACGAGATATTGTATGCCACAGTAAATACAGAAATAGGGTAGTTGCTGACGTGGGTAATCACCGCAGCAGTCCAAGAAATGAGAGTACGACCTAGATTCGAGTAGCAGAACTTCAAGCCTCTGTATACTGCTGGTGATATATGATTACGAAGTATTACAGATGATTTAATATTGCAAGAGTAAGCATGCTACTGAAGCTGAACTGACTACACTCAGCCGCACTTGTTAACCCGCCAAGGATGACCTGAAGTGGCATCACGATAAGATAAGCAGGGTAAGATAAGATAACAACCTAACTCACGTTAACTCAAACCCAATCCAAACTCGCAAGAACTGCAGTCTACGAACAGCTCACCAAAAAAAGAAAACATCCTTCGCAAGGAACTCCCAAGACTATTTATCTTACGTTAATTGACGACTCTCCTGCCGTAAAATCCGTGAAACAAGACTTGGCGGGGTTTTGTTTCAGGATAGTCAAGATGAGACTTTGACAGCTAACCCAAAACGCTGGTGAAGAAGCCAACTCATCCCAAGTTCGTATAATCAGTCATTTCTCTCCATATCTTGTAGAGAAAATGTGGTAACAAGGCTGAAACGAAGAAACGGGGTCTCCAAGGCCGGGACCTTGGTCTTCCGCTGCAGGAAACACCAGCCAGGAGGTCGCCAAGCCCGCTATGAACCCCAATGCAACGGTTTCACAACAGGGGGGGGGCCTAAGGTTATCTGACTTAACGTTATGCCTCTTAAGCTTAACCCAACACTATTATGCTTGATATATCGGCAAGGGGGAGCTGAATCAATGCCGAGACAGTTGTCTATCGCTAAGATGCCTCCTCCAAACACCTCTCCCTGCGGCGTGCCAACTTTCCGAGCTGGGAATGAGGCACGAGAATCATGACATTCTGGGGCGGATTGAACAGCGGCCGAACAACAGCCACGTCTCATATCTCCCAAGGAATACGACGCCAAAACATCATGGCCAAGACGAAGAAAAACCACGCTTTTCCCGCGCTTTTAGCCTTTTTTATCTTTTCATCCCTCTCTCCCTTACACTTTCTTTTTTTTTTTTTCGCTCTATTTCCGCCTGGAGCGTGTTTGTGTCATCCCATTCGATTCGTTTTTGTCGTTTGTTTCTTTAATTTATTATCTGCCGCTCATTTAATTTTATATTAGCCGCGCGATCTGGTATCGCTGAGTCGACTTTCCTTCCTAATCGCTTATCCTTAATCAAGAGTCTGTCCTTGAGGCTGGCCTGCCATGCACTTTTCAACAATTATTTCTGCTTCCGCCTTTGCTGGTCTGGCGACTGCTTCTCCATCGTTCTTTCGAAGAAATCCTCCTGCTGAGGAGGCTGCTCCGGTGGCATGCGAGCCTGTTACTGTTCGTGAGACTGTGCATGTGACGATACCTGGGGAGGTAGTCCATGAGACGGTTCGCGAGACTGTTCATGTGACTGAGGTTGTACACCAGACGGAGACAGTGCATGCGACCGTGACGGAGGTCCAGCATGTTCCTGTCGAGAAACCAGTCACAGTTATCGAGACTTCAATCGTCCACCAAGAAGTCGAGAAGCCCGTTACAGTCATCGAGACGGTTCACCAAACGATCGAGCAACCCGTTACGGTGGTCGAGACATCTATTGTTCACCAAACAGTTGAGCAGCCTGTCACAGTCATTCACACCCAGCCCGTCGAAGTCGAAGTCGAAAAGCCAGTCACAGTTATCGAAACTGTCCATCAAACGATTGAACAACCAGTCACAGTCGTCGAGACATCTGTCGTACACCAGACAATTGAGCAGCCCGTCACCGTCATTCATACACAGCCCGTGGAGGTCGAGAAGCTCGTCACAGTCATCCACACCCAACCAGTCGAGGTCGAGAAGCCCGTTACAGTGGTTGAGACCTCAATTGTTCATCAAACCATTGAGCAGCCAGTTACAGTTGTTCACACTGTACCTGTTGAAGTCGAGAAACCAGTGACAGTCGTTGAGACTTCTGTCGTCCACCAGACAATTGAGCAGCCCGTCACCGTCATTCATACACAGCCTGTGGAGGTCGAGAAGCTCGTCACAATCATCCACACTCAGCCAGTTGAGGTGCCAGTTCAGGTACCAGTTACAGTCATTCACACTCAACCAGTCGAGGTACCGGTCGAGAAGCCTGTGACTGTCATTCATACATCCGTGGTTGAGAACACAGTTGTCCATACTTCAGTGATTGAAGTCGAGAAGCCAGTCAACGTGGAGGTACCTGTCACAGTGGTGCATACTCAGGTGGTGGAGAAGCCAGTCCAGCAGATCCATACCGTCGAGGTGGAGAAGCCTGTTGAGGTTGTTCACACCGTCGAGGTCGAGAAGCCAGTGCATGTTACTGTCATCCAGACAGTCACCGAGCACGTCGCTGCACAACCTACCGCTCATCCTGTCGAAGCTCCCCAAGAGCATCCCGTGGTGGTCATTGAACAGCCCGCGCATGGAGCACCAGCTCATGAGGCTCCAGCACACGAGACCGTTGTCGTGGAAGCGCCTGAACACGCACCAGCCGAGGAGGTTCCAGCGCCTCACGAGACCGTTGTAGCTGAGCACCCCGCAGCGCCTCCAGCCCACGAAATACCAGTCGTCGTCGAACATCCCGCTGCACCAGCACCACCAGCTCATGAGACGCCTGTCGTCGTCGAGCACCCAGCAGCTCCAGTGGCGACAATGGGTCACGAAGCGCCCGCTGCCGAGCACCCAGCAGCACCAATAGCAACAATGACCCACGAAGCTCCTGCAGCTGAGCACCCCGCTGCACCTCAGCCCGCGGAACCTCATGAAGGTGCCGGGGAGATGCCCATCGCTGAAGCCGAAGCCCTTCAGCATCCCGACATTCCCGTTCTTCTACCCTCAGGTGGAGTCTCGGGTAAGAATGCGACAGTGGCACCTACATATCCTGGGCGTCGCGCCATCGTCCGAAGGTGGTGATTCAAATAGATAGCTGTACGAGTAAAAAAACACTCATGATACCTTAGAATGGGAGAATATGGGGATTGAGGTTAGCACAGGCACAATAATAATGATCTGGACATGGTTGGCCTGGGATAAGTCTTGGATAGGATAAATGACTATAAATTTACAAGCCTGCATTAATCCGTGATCAAGTCTCTAAACGCAGGGATTTACAAAGGACGTATCTCTAAACCAGTCTGTTTGCATGGAATGTGCAAAATGCTACGAAGGAGTAAACCTGATGCAATATGCCATTGGACGAGGGCTTGCAGGCCGTCAGAATAAACTTTAGAGAGCTAATATATGGAAACTAGAATTAAGTAAATGGAATGCTCGAGGCCTTAACTCATGATGACAACAATACTATGACATGCTTAGGATATTTTAGGATGAACTTAGTAGGCTCTTGAAGTAGTCTCTTTTCGCCCTCCCAATATTCCAATTAGAAAGTTAAGCAAATAGCGCAATGCCAAGCATATTCAACAGAGACTACCATGCCAGTTCTGTTGCAACAGAATCTGATACTTGATCGTCTCATATAAATCTCTTTGTACCCACCAACCAGACTCGTCAGGGTAGTACCTCTCCACCCTTCTCCAGCAGGCCTTAGTATCCTCACTGATATGGAATGGCCAGCTGCATTTAACGATGACTTTTAAACCCTCATGTACCACGCGGCAGTTGAGCATGCAAGCTACAGAGTCGTTTGTATTGAAGACACATAGAGCCCTGAGCTTTGACATAGCAGATACCACCTTGCCAATCCTGCCAAAGAGCTTATTTGAGGTGCTCGGGAGTTCGTCGAGTAATGCTTGGTCAGTTCGTATGCAGGCATATTGAAGATTTTGCAAACAATTCTGCATATCGAAGAATGTGACAACGTCGACACCGATATCCAGGTATATGTTGGTGAGGTATGGACATGACAGAACCAGACGTGGGCCAAGACCTGGAAGGTGTTCAGAGGGCTCTGGACTATTTAGTGGTTTCGACGTGGGCTGCTGCTGGATCTTTACCTTTTCTATAGCCTGAGGTAAAGCAAACAGAACTGGCCGAAAATGTCGATGAAATTTATGCTCGGTGCTCCAGTGCGCATGAGGTCTAACCTCCCATCGAAGTGCCCTGAGACGCGGAAGTAGGCTTATAACATGGGCGATTGATTCAGGATCAAAATGGCGAATACTTCGTCGAAGGATCGATAGGCTCGAGATGACATCGACCTTAGGAGCCAGCTTCCCTCCGAAAGGCAGGTCTAACTTGAGCCAGAAGTGAAAGTCAAGCTCGGCATCATGAATTTCTCTGAGTCCATGATATGGAGGGGCATGGAATATCTTAATATTGCGCGGGAGAGTAGAATAAAGGTTCCGATGGCCGATGACATCAGGAACTTTGCGTGCCCGTTCTTCTTTTGCAGTCTTTTGCCATTGACTTTCAGAATCGGCAATGATCTCTAGCTCGATACCATTGATATGACAGTCCTCAGTCCTCCATTGAAAAAGCTCCACGAACATGCCCCGTAAGATGATAGTGAAAGCTCTGTTGTTTTCCTCCTCTTGATGCTTCAGCCATGGAAACTTGTCATATAACGTAGAGTTCTTATAGGAGATAGTCTGCATTTGCCGATATATGTTTACGGACTTGACACTTCCAAGATATGGATCTCGAATGTGGCTATGAACCGGCAGATCTGGCCTCAAGCCAATGTATTGGAGGTACTTTCGACGTCGAAGATTCAGGAAAGCGGTTATGAATGTCATGATATCGGGAGGCGAGATCTCTACGCCTTTGAATGTGAATGTCTCGAAGAAAACCTGCCATTCTCGAGACACGCAAGCGTATCTTACAATGGAGCCTTTCTCACAGATGGTAGAATAGGCAAGAAACTTAAGTATCTCGAGTCTAACATCCCCGCAGAAGTTGTACCAGCACATCTTGCGCTGTTTATCGGATCAATGCCGTTGTTTGTCGTACTCGTTGTGTTGAACTTGGATGGACGATTCGGCCAAGTTATTGCTGCACAGGAAAAACAACCTCTGAATAAAGTCGCTTCCCAACCGCGGGGACAGTGAGGGGAAGAACTCAATCATATAGTATCACGTGTGTTTATGCTTTCAAATTAGGGTATGCGCGAGCCAAAGAGCTTCCTGCTGATTTGCTGTGATGCTTGGTGGTATACTTGAACTGTAATAGCGATATAGTTTTGTCTATGAGGGGTTGCTCTGACCTATCTCGAAAATATTCTAAATAGGGTTCTAGGTGACGCCTTGTTTCTTTTGAATCCTTTAACAAAATCCGCCTTGACTTATGCGGTTTGTCTTGAAAAGGTTTCAACATCGGCCATGAAAACTTCATTCACGTGAATATTTGCCAATTACTAAACCTTCTTATTCCTCCAGCGGCAATGGACAAGGCACATCTCGGAACTACTTGTGGCTACTACCTAAGGAGGTAGAGAAGAAATAGCAAGCTGGAAGAATATGATTTAGGAACCTCATGCAGATAGCAAATAATGCAGCATTGCTTTCCGTAACATCAGCCTCTATTGCAACCCCGCACGTCGTGAAGCCTCTCCAGAACTGTATATTCTCCTAGCTATCCACCAGAGCTCCTTGGCTTCATAATATTGAAATATAAGATTTATTCGTCATCGTGGAAGCCTTTGGGTCGAAATTTAAATCGTAATAGAAGATATCGTGTTCATATTATCTATGTTAGCTGCCCAGAGTTGAACCTTGTGGAGCAAGTACTTCTGTGGAAGGCAGGCTAAGGGGCCATATATATTCACTAGACCCCCAGATATCTGTGATATCCAATAGGGATCAGTAGGAAGATATTATACTATATAATTGAGGGAAAAAGGCAATGCCGGAAAAAGAACTTCCTATGGCGTCGGGATAATGAGAATACGATAACGTGTTTGATAAGCGGGTGAGACAGATAAGCGGGTGAGACAAAAATCCCTCACCTTACATTATCACCATTCAATTTAATATTTATCAATACCTCAATATATCACAGAATTTATATAAGGCTAGGATCCTTCTTGCCCTTCAGGCCATCCAAAATA
>NJCR01001894.1:564-18951 GCA_002234235.1 Fusarium hostae | reverse complement strand
CCAGACCATTCCGATCACTGAATTTATCTCCACTGACCAACCTCAGTTTGACCATTTCGTGCAACCCTATCAATCGACTAACCGACCAAAGCCCTGAGTTCTCATCTCGAATGTCGATCGCGACTGAGTCCAGTATAAGATAGCCGATAAAACCTTCATCATGCCCCCTCGCTTGGGGTATAAAAAGTCTCGAAGGGGATGCATGCGATGTAAACAACGACGCGTCAAGGTATGCCTCGGGCACTCAGCACGCGTCGATACAGCCTAACTGTTTAGCTAGTGTGATGAGAAACAGCCTTGCGCAGCGTGCGAGAGACACGGCTTATCGTGTGTCTACCAGGAACCCTCGGATGTACGACGAGGGCGTTCAGTTGATAAAGTTCGTAGGTCGCATTGATGTGGATAAAACAGGCCTGACTTGATTATACAGACCGATGCCCAAAAGGATGATCGTCAGAAAAGCTCAAATGCCGACTCGTCAATTGCCAGCCCGGATCCATTGCCGTACCTGGCCAAGTTCGTTACAGGCCAGGAGTCAATAGAACAGAGCACTTGGCTCACGGATCTTGAGCTGATGCACCAATACTCAACATCTACGTACCTTACCCTGCCGCGAGCAGATGAACTTCGGCAAATATGGCAGATTGAGTTACCCAAGTTGTCTTTAAGCCATGTTTATCTTCTCCACCAAGTCTTATCTGTTTCTGCATTCCATCTGGCCTCCCTGCATCCAGATCGACCAGACTACGCTATCTGTGCCTCGCAACATCAAAACAAGGCTATCGCAGGTCTTCGGTCAGCCGTCGCGTGCATCACAGAAGAAAGCTGCGTGGAAATCTTTTTGGCATCTTCATTACTGGGTATTGGGGCATTTGCTGGTCTCGGCGCTCACAATGCCGGCCAGCAGCCTCGCATCGACGATCTTCTAGATGTTTTTGTGCTGATACGGGGAATGAGTGACATCTTGAACAGATACGAGCCACTACTTAAGGAGAGCAGAATCGCCCATCTCTTCGTCAAAGGAAGTCAATCTGGGTCGACGCCTCTTCTTGACGCCACGCTCGCGCAGCTGCGACAAATTGTCATACCTGATGGTTTCGAAAATGCGACGATTGCGATATGTCAAGAATCAATCGCGACAGCCATTACCTGGGTTGAGAACACCATCGGGACAACGCCTGCGCCCGACGAGCGTATCGCGATGACTTGGTGTTTATCAGT
Source organism: Fusarium hostae (assembly GCA_002234235.1). NCBI lineage: Eukaryota > Fungi > Ascomycota > Sordariomycetes > Hypocreales > Nectriaceae > Fusarium > Fusarium hostae. The sequence goes on along the minus strand of NJCR01001894.1, from coordinate 17,730 downwards.
GACTTCGGAATTTCTGGATCTTATAAGGCGGCGTCACCCTGTTGCCCTTTGTATCCTCGCCCACTATTGTGTTATCTTGGATCGAGTTGGAAAGTCGCAATGGTTTATGAGGAATTGGGGCAAGCCGGTACTACAAGACATTCGGAATGAAATGGAACCACGATGGTCAACAATGCTGCAATGGTGTTTGGCAGCTGTGGAATGTGAAAGAAATACTCAAGTACATTGATTTTAGAAATGGCTAAAAATGATACATGGAAAATGGAAACATGTGCTAAACGAATGCATGGGGTAGTCTCCTCAAAGACCTGTGAAGTGGCCTAGTACTAACTCTCCTCTCAATGGTGATAAGAGGTCTCAGGGAGGCTATCTGAGCGAAGAGTGCTGAGAGATTCATCCGTGTTTTTCGTTCTTGCACCGCGGGGAAACCCATTCTTCTTGAAGAATCGCCAGTCCAAGTAGGTAACCACGGCCAGATACTTGTACATCGGGCTAATTTGTTAGTCACAATTTGTTATGCGTACTAAGAAAGACATACCTCAAGATACCAGCCAGCACAAAGACTACCCAACCCAGTGCGCAGCTTGTTCCGACACAAACCTGGGAATTACCCCGGATCATCATGAAAGCCACCGCTGCCCAGAAGACGACCTCCATCGCATTCAGGATAAAGTAAGCCTTGAGGCTGCTCCATCGATGGAAGCGGACAGTGTGCTCGGTGAGGATCTCGTAGGTCAGAATGATGAGGGACTTGGCACCCTGAAATATGTTAGATCTGAGAGATTGAGTGCCGGAAAATAAGCTTACCATGCCGAGACCCATGGTGGTGGAGCGACCTGGGGGCCGATTGGGCAAGATAAGTCGCACGCCGGAGAGGGTGATGACGGTAATGATCAGGATGACTAAAACAATCTGTAAGGGGATCTTGTTGCGGAGGGTGAAGAAAGGGTCCATCTTTTTGAGAAATACAGGCGTCATTTTGACAAATTTTGTAAAAGCAGTGAAGAAGAGGCGAGAGAGTGTGTACAATGCAATGAGGATGCTGAGGCTTGAGATGATGATGATAAAGCCTGGCAGTGATGGCAACACCAACATTTATAGCATTAGCAGTTGATTCAACCATTCTGGATCAACAAGTCTCAACTCTATTATGACGCGGCAGTTGCCGTTGTACGCATTGAAGCCTCATACACGTATTCGAAAATCCGCAGAAGAGAAACCGAGCTCTGAGGCTTAGAGAGATAGTGTCACCCGGAAAACCAGCCCTACCGGCACTATTTTTAACCCGATCCAACCAAATAAGCTTGTTGAAATCTCAGGAAGGTCAGCAAAGCCAAGCCCGGCTCAAAGCTCAGTTTAGACCATTTGGCATTGTCTTTATCTTATGAGACACCTGTGGTTTGATTGGTCGAGCATTGTCGGTCCCGCTCTCGGTCTCGGTTTCGGTACCGGATTTTGGTGTTTGTTAGTTACTGTTAGCGGCATCTTTGAACCTGATTTCAAATTGCGTTATGGCTCTGGGGCTATTATTGCGTACGCTACGCGTGGCCGAGATGCCATAAAGTTTCATGTTAATCTAAACTTAGCCCTGTAGGGCCATAACACAGTTGTTAGTTCGAGCATCGCTTGATGAGCAGGTCCGTCGATTCCGAACATATGGGCCTACCAATGTCAGTGTACTAAAGTTCCTACTAAGCTAGTTAAATATCTTCCGCCCTGCTCTTCTGAGTGGAATGCTGCCAAGTTCGCCAATTATTTCATCTTTCTTCTCACAATGAATTTCAAAGGCCGGCATCTGCACCAAGGCTCAGCAGGGTAAGGACCATGCTTGCATTCTAAATGACATGAGATAACATGAAACAGTCCTCTGCCACCACCAAGTTACTCGGAAGCGACAACAATAGATCCTCTCACAACAGATGGCTTTGGTGTATCTCCCATGACAACAACATCTAGCCCTGTCGCCTTCAATGTCTCTGTGTCCCCAATGGCCATGACGCCTATAGCCTCCCGATCGATCGAGTCATTTACACTACCATCCCTTACCGAAACAGATGTCGCTTCTCACAACCCTAGCACAGTTGAGGCATCACACACCCCCCGAGCCGACTCCGATTGCCTTCCACAAGCCGTCATACACGATGCGCCTGAGCTTGCCCTCGTGGAATATGCGCATAATCGCGACGACCTGCCTATGATTAGTACAACACCACAAACAAATATCGAACACACTTCGGGTTTGGAAGTTATACCTGCTCCCCCAGTCTCTAATACTGTGACACCTCTACACCTCCTTGGAGACCAACCTGAAGCCATTGATTGTCCGTTCTGTCTACGCCGAAGCGAAACAAGAGTGAAGAAGAAGCCCTCCAACGCAACCCAGTATGTGAAAGACTTCAGTTCTACTGCACCCGAGCTAACAAGTCTCAGCTTACAAGCCGTTGCGCTGCTAATGACTACAGTCTGTGGAGCAGTCGCTCCATATATGGCAAAGTGGTCATTCGACATCGAGCATTTCTGTGACAACTGTCAAAATAGGGTGATATACAGATCAAGAGGGAAGGATATACGCATTTGCAAAGCGCCAGCAGAGTGGAAGGAAGAGTCAAAATACCCTAATGTTGTTACTAGTGTGAGCCCATCGAGCTAGTGAGGGGAATGCCGAGGGCATTAAGATCCAAGGGACGGGCTGGACTCCGAACTGTGTATAACCTTGCGTGCCTTGTAAATCTGCCCCTCATGAACCTTCTTTTCGATCACGATCTTTCACATACCTTGTCAACCCTATTCATTGTAACTATATAATAAATTCATGCCCATTATAATCATAGAAAGGAGGCTGCTATTTAAGTCTATCTAAGATCTATTCCTCCGATTTAATGCTTAGACGACGTATCCACATAAACGATCATGTCAAAACCGGTTAAATCGACATCGCCTGCAAGCCATAACATGGCACTGAGGACACTCAAAGATATAGTGAGGAAGGACGTCGCGACATTCCTCGCACCGGTGACGACCACCACGCCAGTTCCAAGTTCTGTGTGTGCATTCATGGTTCTCCAGCAGATTTAACCTTTCTTGTTCAATGCGGGCCTGTCGTGCCCTCGGGTTCATCCTGCCGGCATTATCATCTCGGTCAACAATAACATTGGCCCTTCGCACCAGGCGCCTTTCTTCCCAGTGTGGACAACGGCAAGTCTTCCAGCGCTCGCCGCAGACATAGCAAAACTGGGCTCTACAAAGGCAGGCTATGTTCCAGATTAGCAACTTTGCAACATACTCAGCCGCGCCAAGACTTACTTATATGGTAGCATCCAAAGTTTAACTCAACGAGTCTTCGGCAATTATAGCACTGCTGCCAGCCGTTCTGAGCCGCAAGCTGCAAGACTTGCTGCGAGGCGGTATCACTAGGGCAGACACCGATATGATGCGACCCCTTGCAGTGAATGCAAGTCCTTTGATTGCACTTAGGACAAGTAGCTCTATCACCAACGATAAAAGCAGGCGGTATAAATGTTGAGCAGGAAGGCTCGCTGCAGTAAGTGCGATTGGGGGTGTCGAATTCTAGCTTCTTTGCATGGAACTGCCCGACGAGCTCCGGCGACAGCCAACGCCCTTGTTTGATGGGAATATTCTGGCCACAGCATCGTGGAGGGAATAGAGTCTCATCCTGGAGCGAAGAACGAACCAGGCCAGCAAGGCATTCTCGACAATAGTCGTGAGAACATGGTGACTGGGAGAGTGCGAGAGGTGGGAATCGGTCGTTGCAGGCAATGCATTCACGTGTTTGAGGCGGCTTGCGCGATGATGCCCAGCTCGATGACTCGGGTTGGCCCGAAATCGAGCTGTCAAAGCCGCCCAAATTCATTGATCTCAAGATATCGATCAAATCATCCTCCACATCGTCTGTTGTTTGTGGTTTCTTCCCCTGCTGGGCAGCTGGTTTAGCCGTTGCACCGGGGTCTCTTGAGAGTCTGACGGCATATTCACGATCTCTTGCAGCCTGCTCCTCTGCCAACTGAGCTTCTCTGATGACCTGGCCATCCGACTCAACAGCTCTTGCAATACTAAGGGCCAACACCTGATCAGAGATTTGAGCCGTCATCAACTCAAGCTCATGACGACAAGCGTCAAGTGCCAGATCTGAGTCTGTCACTTCGCCCTCGCGCTGCTTTCCTTTTTTGGACTGTTCCCAGAGGTTCAAATCTTGCTGCTGGAGCTGCAGGGCCAGCCTCAATGACGAGGTATCCATGCTGACAGAGACGTGAGAACCTGTACTCAGCAATAATTAAAGACAAAAATGATACGGAATAAATAAAAGTACTGGTTACATGTCGGCGACAGGGAGAAAGAACAAAGGTTAGGTGGTACAACAAATCTGGTGGGCCTCCCAGGTGCCCCGCTCTGACAAGTTACAAGCCACCAGAGAGATTGAAACGTCTTGCACCTAATGAGATGCAACTCACGAAGAATACTATTGGTTGAGTGATTTGACGTGAGATATGTCGCTGGGCCCTCGTAGCGTTGGGATAAGAACTCAATTTCTCAACGAAACCCTTGAAGACGGGTGTCCTCAAACAGAGCAAACCCCATAATTCTTCTTCTGATACACGTCTAAGCTGAAAGACGCTACCTTTTTCTTGTCAGTGGCTCAGCAGAAAGTGGAAACACGGGAAATCATTCGCCAAAGGCCGTCTTCGTATAATAAACTACGCTGGATAAATACGTACAAAATAACAAAAACACTACCACTTCAGGGCCGCATAGAATCGAGAGTCAGATCGCAATGCACCGACGCCTTGGCCCTCAAAGCTCTACCTGCCAGTCCTGGCTCGAAAGCCCAAAGTTGTCAGTAACCGGTTTGATAACAGTCTTCTTACAGCCCTTGTTCAACTTGACCTTATTGAAACGGTCCTCAATCCATGGGAAAAAGTCAGCCTGGGAAACTGAAAGAGCAAGACCATGATCCGTCTTCTGGTAGAGTCTATACTCAGCAGTCGACTCAGGGTACTTCTTGCAAGTAGCGTTGAAGTCCTCTTCGGCATTCTCAGCGTATGTCAGGATGTCAGCATCTCCCTGGATGACAAGCATAGGAGCTGCGAGAGGATGTTCGCCAGCGCCGTTGTAACGTTTCTGCCAATCAACGAAGTCAGGATGCTCTAGCCAGCTGGTGTTCTTGTACAGTTGATCTTTGGTCAGGGCGCCGTAGAGTGTACCTCCTGTGCCAAGACAACCCTGGTCTGCAAGGGAGATGCGGCTGAGAACAGTGTCGGTGACGTAATCTTCGACCTTGATAGATGGGAAGAGGCGTGAAATAGACTGGAGGAGGAAGATAGAGACAACATCGCCAACTGGGCCTCCCTTTGCCCGGCGGAAGGATTCGGGAATAAGCTTGATGGGTTGGAGAGCTGGGGCAATTGAGACAGCACCAAGGAAGCCACCAGTTGCTTTACCAGGCTTAGCCTCTCGCTCATCAGTTCTCCATGCAGTCAAACCACCCTCACTGTGTCCAACAACGACCCATTCCTTGGTGATGCGATTTCCGAGAGCTTTGCGTGCAGCCTGGAGTCCAAAGCTGACATCTCCAGCATGTAGTGCACCAGACTCATACATGAAGCCCTGAGGAATGTCACTGCCTTGGCCCGCGTAGTCAGGCGCAATCACAACATAGCCTTGTTGGACAAGAGCAAAGGGTCCTGACCACTCATAGTAGAGAGCTCGATGATTTGATGGCGCACATTGACGCGTGCCACCAGCAGTTCCATGGGTCCAGACAAGCGTACGGAAAGGTTTGTCGTTACCAAGTGGGTTGGAGTAAGGAGTCAAGACAAAGCCTGTGGCTGGAATGGGCTTTCCGTCAATGTCCTCGGTAATATAGAAGAACCGAGACATGGATACTCCTCCGGGAAGGGTCCACCTCTTGGAGGCTTGATCAGCGGGAACATTTTCCCATTTCACAAGATCACCAGCGGAGTACTCGGAGAGATTGGATGGGTTGGAGTAAAAGTCGTCTGTAGAAACGTTCTGGTTGACCCAGCGGCTGGATTCAAGAGCGAGAGCCTTGCGATATGCAAGCTGGCAGGTAACGTCGCATCGATTAGGCTGAAGAGGTTCTTGGGTGGCAGCGGCAACGACCGCGCCTGAAATAAGGATATTCGTGATAAACTTTGGTAACATGGTGACAGTATGATTGTGAAAACTCAATCGAAACTATAAGTGTTGTTAAAGTTTGTGATAAACTTATTTTCATCGTCAATGGCTGCTCTTATTTATACTCCGGCAACTGTTTATTCCCATACAAACTCTACTCATTCTAATTGCCGGTATCTATCCCCGCTATTAGCACCGAGGCCTCATTTATAGTTCAGAAACTATGGGGTAGTGCTACTTCATCAGGAAGTTAGAGGTCCTGGAAGAATCACAGAAGCTTCCGACACGGTCAATCGTATAAACTGCCCCCACGCCTCGTGATAGTATTGGTTGGTCTGGTTTATCAATGACTAAATAACTGTCCGGCTGTGAACTTTAATGTGCTTTGTAAAGTGTTCCCCGCCTTTTATCTCGTGAGCCTCTTATGCTTAATCCCGGCCAGGCTTGTGTAATATCTGAGGTTCCCCTCAGAAAGAGGAGATTCACGAGGATTATGCTGGTCCTGTGCAGATCTCCCATGGTTCTTGGCGTCTGTTGCGCGGAAGAGCTAGAACGAATCAAGCAGTTGTAGGCGCTCTCGCTTGGCGGTAAGCCCGAAAATGGTGTTGCTTATTCTTGGCAGCATCCACCAGAGCTCACATAACCTATACAAGAGATATGAGCTGAGGAATAAATCAATCAGGGAATATTGTAACGCAGTAAATGCGGTCCTATGTCATTCTCGCTCTTTAATCAATTCGAGTGGAGAGATTTCTTCCCATATTACTCAATTATAGCAAGAGCTGCGCAGCGCCATCCATGGGATTTATACACAATTTCAGCATTAAGTCAGATCAATTGGAGCGCTTGCTAATTGATACAACGGAAGATCACACAAAGAAATTGACCACATAATTCAGTTAGCAAGCAGTCAATGCCACCCTAGTCTTCCCTTCTAAGCCACTTCATTCTGCCTATGCCGTAGTCCATAGTACGATTTTCCCCTGCCAAGCTGTCAGCGACATGAGCCTGAGTCATGTCATCCCACTCGTCGTATCCAGTAGATAATGCATAGCCCATCCCACACATCGTATGAAGCTGAGAGCAAATGCCGAAGGTGGCTGCGAAAGTCAACAGGAAAAGAGCTAGACTGACAATTGTCATTACACATGGACCAAGATGAAGGCGTTCTGTTATGAAAGACATCAAAAGTTAATCAATTTCGTTGCTCGGTTAAACTCCAGCAGACCTTTCAATTGGCCGTCTCGTAATCTTCCTCAAATTGATCAAGAAACTTGGAAATAGTCATCGTGAAGGAGGCGAAGACCGATTTTCAGCCAGTGTCCTTCTTGATCTCAAGCAAGAACATGCAAGGCAATAAGAGAGCTCGTGCGTTCCAGAGAATCTGACACCCCCCAATAATATTGACAAAAGATAATGCATAGTGATACTGCGGCTACACAAGGAAAATATTACTATCAAAGAAACTCACAGGAGTACTACTTATGCACACAGTTGTCACTTAATCCACAGCCTGTCGAAACCTGAGCCGTCTTCAGCTTAGACTTCTTCTTGGAGCCCTCGACGCAAGGACAATGCTTCTTGTGAACCTTCTCGCCCTTCCCATCAACCTCGCCCTCTCCAGGTCCATCATCAGCACAAACGCAGACAACAGAAGCAAAAGCACCTCCCTCAGTGCTTGGACCTTGAGGCTGATACCACGGAGGGCAGAAATCAGGGAGAGTAGGGGTCGTCTTGACTCTACCGTAGTCATTTGTGCCAACCTTGTAGTCCGATTCACCGAATCCATCGAAGCGGATCTTCCACGTCATGGGGAAGGGAACAAACTCATCCCAAGTTGGGGTGAGATATGTGTCAGTCTGGGGCCGCAGGATGTCATCAGTGAAGATCTCGTCTGCCTCGTCATGGTCATCCAGCTTCTTGACTTGTTGTTCAATCCAGCTGACTCTTCCAGGCGCCATGTAGTTGGCGTAGCCCTCGGGGGTAGAGTCGAGATTGATCTTCTTGAGTTTGCCCTGCGCATCGTGACCACGACGAGGATTCTTCATCTGAGCGACGAACTTGATCATCGAGGTTAGAGAGATCGTGGCAACGCGTCGAGGTGCAAAGACTCCGAACTTGTCGGCGATGCTGAGCTGGGACATCAAGAGCTGCTGCTTCTCGGGATTGTCCTTGACTCCTGGCTCCTCACCGGCCTTGGCCTGTGGAAACTAATTAGTATACAATCTTGGCAGGTAGCTGGAGATTTCAACTTACAAGATCGAGGATAACAGCCTGACCTTCCTTGATCGTAACTGGCTTCCCTTTGTTCACGCCAACAAAGGTATAATCGCCTTCCCCAACAGCCTTGCGAACGATGGGCTGTCGAACGGTGATTCGAGCCATTGTCTGGACCATCTTCTCAAGCTGTTCATCCGCGTCTGGCTTGTCACTGAAGACACACTTCTGGACTCGGATCCATTGTGGACCTGGGTCATTACGAAGGAGCATTAGATGCGGACGACCGTCAGCCGCCGCATAAAGATCCCTCATGTAACCGTCCAGTGTAGCAGTGAACTGGTGGCGGTTAGCACGTCTCATATGAATCAAGCAGCTGAAGTAACTTACTGAAACGACTGCGTTATAAGCAAAGTCAAGACAGATGAGGAGAAGAATAGCAGCCGCTTTGCTCTGGTCCTTCTCATAAGCCAAGACCTGCTTCGCGACAAAGACTCCAAGGTCATGCATAGCATTCGTCTCCTTCTTACCAAACAATGCTCTGGTGATGTCCCACTGTCCGGCCTCCCAGATGGTTCCCTTCTGAGTCAGTTCGATAAGCTTCTTCATAGAAGCCTTGAAAGCCTCACGGCGCTGCAACCACTTGGTCTCGTCAGCGTTGTACGAGAGGAAAATTTGACAATTCGTAATATGCTGATAAATCTCATTCTCGCTGTACGTGTCCTTGGCCTCGGTTGGAGTCTTGAAGAGCTTGTTGCCAAAGCCAAGGAAGTCAGCGACATATCGAGTAACAACGGGTATGGCAAAGCTATAAAGTGGTCAGCTGGGTCTTGGAGTCAAAGGCAAGAGATAAACTCACTCTCGAGTAGCATCGATCTGGAATGTCGAGTTAGTCATAGAAATTGATTCTCTCTTGACAATCTCTCTCATCTCGTGATCAAGATACTTCTTCAAGTCCGCATCCACGTCCTTGACATGCTCATCAATCACAGATGAGTAAGTAGGTGGCTTCTTCTCAGGCACCGGGTTCAATACGTCTCTGACTACTCGAGGGAGATTTGCCTTGTAGTAAAACGCAGGGTTGGTGAAGTTCTTCGACTTTTCACCTTGCAAGATGATCTTGATGTCGTCGTACTTGCTGAGGTACCACGGCTTTTCGGGCTTCTGCACTGGAGCAGCAACGGCGATCTTTGGGTGATCAACTGTCTCCTTGAACCAATCACCATAGCCTTGAGCCTCGGCGTAGATGGCATTCTGCTTGGCCGTGTAGAATGGATGGAAGAAGCGGATGGTGTTGGAGGGGAACCATCCTGGGAAAGCACGCTGAAGTAGTCGATGGAAGACTGAACTCTTGCAGATCTCGTTGTTGGGAGTGACTTCTTTCATGCCCCAAGATGTCAAAGAGTTGGTGTTCCAATCAACAGTGTAGAATCGATCAGATCGAACAAGGGTGATGGCATCTGAGAAGATGGCAGACCAAAGAGCAGAGCTGGACTCACTGGGGCCTGGGTCCAAACCCATGTACTCGTCGGACTCACAGAAGATACCAGGATACAGCTCAATCTTGTCAGGATGCTCATAAAGATCTCGGAGTGCATTCTGGATCTCTACATTCTTTGTAACGCTCTCAAACGACTGATGTCTGGGCAGGCCAAAGAAGTCTCTGAAGTCATTCAAAGTTCCGCACTCCCATCGACGAGCTTGGAGAATGCCCATGATCTCAACGGGTTTGAGGCACTTGGGAACGTTGCGGGGACCAAAGTTGGAAATAGGGTCATCCATGGCTGAAGTAAGCTCCTCGAGCATCTGATTATCGTCAAACAGGTTGGTGATGGCGTTGCGAGTGAAATGCTTGGACTTGGTGACCTTCTGTGGGCCGATGTTGGAAGTAGCACCGTTGAAAGCTATGCCACTGTCCGAAGTATTGCCAGATGACCCAGCCCCATTTGCAGGTGCTGGATCTTCATCAGGGATACCAAAGGTGACCTCCCATGGCTCAGGCTCCCTCTTACCATACTTGTGGTCCTCTGCAGCCTTCTGCTTGACAGCAGCCATGGTACCCAGAAATTCAGGAAGAGATGTATTGCTTGGGTCTCTGAAGTGCAATACCTTCTTCATAAAGTCCTCAGTGTATGCTTCATCTTTGCGAGAGATGGCACAGTGGAAGCGGTAGAGAAGATTGAACTCGACCGTGACTTGGTTGCCAATACCACGGCTCGTCTTCTTCTGATCAAAGTCGGCGCGAGGATCAAGAGTGAAGTTGGTGTTGAATTGGTGGAAGCCCATCAATGCTCTCAAGTAGTCGTGGACTGAGATTTGGATGTACATGCCACAGGTGATGAGTCGAGCGGTGTTGAAGAGGTCATCGTCTTGCTTGTTCCAGGCTGCTTCCCAGGCATCCTTGAACTCATCGCATGCAGCTTCAAAGTTCTTGGCGGCTTGATGATCGTGATCCTTGAGCTTCAGCGTCTTCTTCTTGAGGAGAAGTTTCAGATCGTTGGCCAAGTCTTCCAAGTCTTGGTTCAGCTTCGACTTGTTGAACTTCTCAATCTCCTCCAGAGCGTTATGCCGAGCCTTCTCGGCTTTTTCCCGAGACTCCTTCTCCTCATCAGTCTCATTAGGCATCTTCGGAGGAGCGTATGGTGCATCGCCAGGCCTTGCTGCGCGGACTTGTCTCCAGAGATCTTCATACTGCTTACACATTTTCTGAACCTTTTCATCCAACGGCAGCTTCCGACCGTACTGGTCCTTCTCAGGAAGATGCTCCATGATCAAAGAGACAAGCTTGGTCTTCTCGTACATGACGGGAACTCTAAAGCGGCCATTCTCATTGATTCGAAGAAGTTGTCTTGCAGCGTAGTTATGATATCGGTTGTACATAACAAGCATGATGCAGACGCCAGGTGGCTGCCGAAGTAGACGATCCTCAGCAAACGTATCAGGCTTCAAAAGACCAAGCTTGTACTTGTCATCTCGAACTTTGCGTTGCATCTCGGTGGTATATCCATAGAGAGGTGACAAGTCGAGGTAAGACGAGCTATCAGAGATATTCTTGTCGTTGTCATTAGTCCTGAAGATGTCATGGATAATGATGGTTGCGTGGTAAATGAGCATTGCGGAGAGTCCAGACTGGCTCTCGCGTCCACCTTCTTCTCGTGCCATCAGCTTGTCAAAGAGATCAGAGGGATCAGGGAGAGCTCCCAATGGTGCTGTCTTTGATGGAACGGTCTTGGCGTATGGGGCACCAGCTTGGCCGAGATGCGGATTGATGGCGCTGTTGAACTTGCCATCAGCAGTTCGATACTGGAATGCATCACCAAGATACGTCAAAGGTGCTGTAGAAATTAGCATCTGTCGCCAGTGTCTGTTAGACTAGTACAAACTCACGGTGCAACATCTTGTCGTACTTGTCCTTGACTTGGTCATTGATGAGCTTCTGGCGTTGGACGCTGTAGTCCGAAAGACTTCCAGCGATCGTCGCAAGACTTTGTCCCTACTCTTTGTGTCAGCAAGAAGGTTAAAGTAAATACCTGTTCAACATACATCAAGTCCAGTGCCTTTGATGAAACCATCTGCCGTTCTCTTCAAGGCGGGCCAGTTGCTGGACTTGGAGAACACGGATTTTACATCTTCCCATAAGCCAACCTTGGGAACAATCGGGTTCTATAGGCGTCAGTAAAGGGATGCTAGAATGCCAGAAGTAATACATACCCCAATGAGTTTGTCGCCGTGAAACTTGGCATACTTCTCAGCTTCTTTCTTGTTTCTGAGTTGCAACGTGAGCTGCATCAGATCCTCATCTTGCTTGCTCATTACAGGCTCATGTGGGGGCTGAGAGTGGCCATTCATGATGACGGCCTGAGGTACTCTGCGGTATTACCGAAAGAAGCACGAGCAGAAATAGAGAAGGAAAGTGACGGTGTAAACTTGGTGAGAGTGACTTATACACACTTTCTCGGAATGAAGGAGAAGAGATGAAATGGTATGAAGCAATAACATGGGTTCGCGATACTTCGTTTGAGCTGGTGCAGCTTGGGGCCTATTATTGCTGAACGTAGATGGGGTATTATGCGCGTCAAGATTGTGAATGCACTGTGAAGACAAAACAGCAATCAGACCCTGGCTCGCTTACTCCGTTCTATCAGTACCAATTCTCGGACATCGTTATCCATATTTCGGCGTCTGCAACGCCAAGAATGCTGTAATCATTATGTTTCTGGCCTAATGCCCGCTCAACTCTCGAGCTGACGAACCTTGCATACGGCGTGGCTGACATTTGCGTAATGTTCATTCGTCATCGTGACATTTGTTATTCCGCCGCTATTGAATTTGTGCATTCGCGCTTTCAGATATCACAAAAGACAAAATTGTATACCAAGACATGACCAAATCAGACCATTACGGGACAAAGTTCAGAGCTGAACATGAGCATGCATACGAGGAGCGGATATCACGGCCCTTATCACATTCCCCGCTCAGCCACTTACAAATCCACCCATTCAGCTCCCGACACGGCCCGTTGCGGCTGACTGAACCTTAAAGGGTCTAAAATAACGCCCTGTTCAGACTAAAAAAGAAGTGCCCGGGCCACCCTTGGAGCTGAACATGCGTGCATCATCAGCCATGGGTGAGATCAGCCTTATCACATTCCTTTTCAAGCAATCCCAGCGCCGCCAAACACCGTGTTGCATAAGCTTTGTTGCTGCGCTGTGCACCTGCGTGCCAAGGATTAGCTTGTAACTTGGTACTCAACCGTTCAGGTATTCGGCGCTTATGGTGAGACTGTCATCCCTTGCTGATACTGTGCGGAGAGACATGTAGGTAGCTCTAGTAAGTTTACCCAACTGAGTGAATGGGTTGTCCGTTTCGCCAAGCCACCAGACGTAAGCAGTAATGCAGCTCTTGCATTCAATTCTTTGTGGACTATCAGGTACATACAATGTCTCAGGCTCTGGCTTGGGGCAGTGCGGCTGATCTTGGGACTATTGGAAATGCTCAGCGCTCAACTGGACGCCATAAATACTACGCTACAGGTCTGGACTCCAATGAACTCAACCTCAAAACCATTGGTTGATGATAAAGGAATCTCGCTAGTGATCTTACAGCTTCTTTTCATTATAGTATAACAGCTCAAATTGATTCAAGCAACATTACTCCCGCATCCTTCTGCCATTGCGAAATCAGCTCATCTGCTCTCCCTTGTTCAACCTCTATCATTTCAAGACCCTCAAAGTTTATTCTTGTTACAATGCCACCTTCACTCGCAGTTGGAGAGTTTGCAAAAGCTCCTCTCAATGCCAGCAGAAGTCCCTGTCCCGTTGTGAATGCTCTTGCAAACCATGGCTATCTTGAGCGCAGCGGACGTGGCATTTTCATGGATGACCTCAATGCTTCAATGAAACATGTTGGCATGAGTCCCCTCCTCGGCTCTGTCTTTGCTATTCCGACCTACTTCGAGTACCAAAACCCAGCCAAAGCATACATGAAAAAGCCCGTCAGCACATGGCAGAGGATTTGGTCACTCATCAAGAATCCTTATTCCTTCTTTGACTATTTCGGTTGCTGGAATGCGAACCAAATCAGCGACGGCAAGAAGTATCTCAATCTTGTTGATCTTGCTTCCCACGGTGCTATCGAGCACGACATCTCTCTGTCAAGACGAGACATTGCTCAGAAGCAAGGGAACAATGACCCTCAGCAAGACTTGATTGAAGAGATGTTGGACTATTCTTTTGATGGCGAAACACTCACTATTGAAGACCTTGGTAGGTTTATCAAAGCTCGCATTCAACATCAGCTGGAGGACAACCCGGAGTTGGTTTATGGACCTGCTGAACATCAGGTCAACTGCGGCCAAATCGCACTGATGATGGGCTGTTTCGGAGATGGAAAGACCATTCCTGTCAAGTATGTCAAGGCTATCTTCGAGGATGAGAGACTACCTATCGAGGAAGGCTGGAAGAGGAGGTCATGGTGGACAATGGGCCTGATCGAGTTCTTTGGCGCTGTCAGGAAGTTGGTCAATGCTGTTGGCGTGGAGTTTTAGTCATTATGTTATTGAGTGCATCGTTAATCGTACAAGTGTTATATGTTTCATTCTCCTTGTGAGTAGTAAGTTAATTGAGAAAAGAATAAGAACTTCAATTATCATAGCCTGCAGGAAGTTGAATGATGGCGTGTAACTTGTCCTTCCTAAAGATCTTGATTAAATTGAAAATGCTTGAGAAAAGCGTGCATGATTACCAGTACTAGGCAGACCTCGAGGAAATCTCCTAGGAGAGCTTCATCCATACTCCATCATGATCAGCCGCCTAGAAGGCCTCAATTTCGGACACTCTCCAGTGGAGCTTAGCTTCTTTCAGACCCAATGGACTTTTTGAATCGATACCATGTTTCTGAAAAGTCTACAAATGCTCAAATTCCAAAGTTCATCAACAGCCAGCCACAGAGAGAGTACTAAGCCCAAGATGAGTAGAGAGCGGCTTACCGCAAGCTAGCGCTGAGGGGTAACTAAACTATTGCGAGACCTAATGCAGGAGCAGGCGCTAAAGCCAATACTGCAACCCTGAACGTTGTCCATGCCGTATCCAAAAATGTCTTGGGGATTGTGAGTGTCTCAGTTCAAGCGAACATGGCAGTGGGCGAATTGCGAAGCTTCGTTGATTAGATACAGCAGTGCCGAGAATTTCAGCTCTCTCCACGTTCCATTCAACTGTCACATTGGGCCTCCAATTAAGCGTACTGACACTGTATGACTTTTGATGGGTGCACAGAAAGCACAAGAGTGGTCAGCCGCTTGTTCAGTGGCGCGCTGCATCTTTTCAATGTAATCCCAGCTGGAATTCCTCAAGAGGTTAAGATCCGAAGGGTTATGCGCGTCCAAGAACTGGGCTGCGCCTTATGACGAATGTGAGTTTTACTTACAGTGCGATAACAGTTTGTCTAGTGGTTTCCATGTATAAAGCTTTGTAATGTAAATGCTGGGTCTTCCCGGGCTATAGTTAAGGACTGCCTTATTATAATAACAAGCTCTTCTTTTGACTCCAAACGGAAACATTCAACACGACCACCAGACAAATATTTCGTTTGTTTTTATTACTGTATCTCAAACGTTTCTCTTTTCATCACTTCCTCAAATCACCTGTCAATAAATACACAACCATGTCTTCCCTTCACACCTATCTCCCAGCTCTCAAGGGTATTGCCATCGCTGGTAGCCTCATCAATGGCGGTACCATGACATCAGGCTACCGTCTCCTTCCCTCAATCTACCCAACAGTTCAAAAGTCGCCCAAGGATGCTGCAAAGCAATGGGAGTATTTTTACTGGTCCATGTCAGCCACTGTGCCATGGGTGGACCTGACCACTATCATTGTTATTGGCACTATCGCCTACGGAGAGTACAAGGAAAACAGCTCTGGTTTGCCTTGGAAGATCTGGGCTACTGCAGGAGGACTCATGCCTCTTGGTTGGATCTGGGTACGGAAGGTGATGCTCGGCCCTTCCTACAAGCTTCTGGCCATTGCGGACTCGACGTCTAATGAGAACGAACCATTGAAATCCAGCGCGAAGAACGTCTTGGATCTCATGCAGGAGTTCAATGCGCAGATGGCTTTGAGGATGATGTTTCCGTGGGTTGTTGGTGGGCTTGCGCTTTGGGCTACCTTGGGCTTTTAAAGGTATGATCTCAGGGAAGATCATTTGAAGACAGAGAATCGCGGCGGAACATGTCCATTACCTTTACGGTGACAGGATGTTGGAGTGTGATATCTTGAAAGCCAGTGATAATGACTATTCCCTTGTACATTCTGAATCTTAGCATCTTATTACATCATGTCATCTATTTATAGTAACATCAGGTCCACCCAAGTCAAAGCCAAATCAATATCATTCCATCAAACATTTGGAACTGCTGATGAATAAATAAAGTGTTATTAAACCCGATAAATCCCACTGCATTGACCATTTCCGAGACCATTCACAATATTAGTTACGAGTTGTGTTATTTAACGTAATAACTATCTCTATCTAACCCATCCCTCCTTCACAACACCGCCCTCTTTGGCACCTTTGTATGATTTCGTAGCTACCCCTGTATGTAAACACATCATGGAACCCATAGACAAATTCCTTCGTAGCTGTACGAAGACTGCTTCCTAGACCGGTGATCTCGTCTTGTCCTCTAACCTCTGCAGACCATCGGTATGATGGGTAATTGTGAAACCGGTTTGCAAATACTGTAAAATATTGAGATGGAAGCCTTGATGCCCGCTTTAGTGACATCAGCGACAAAACGTCCCGTGACCCGCGTATAGTAAAAGGCTCTCCATGACGACCCGCCTCCTGAGCTTTCCAATGTGCCTTGTTTCGTTCGTGTAATGTTGGTTGATGCTCAATCTGGTAGGTAACTTTTTGGCTACACCGGACAGATTTGTTGGCCATTCTTCGCGCAAAGCGCTCCATGTACTCTGTCGTTGTATGAATAGGTTACGCCGGAACCTTTTGGATCGGAATCTGGGTGGCTTGAGTTGATTCTGTTATGGTCAATTGATTGCCATCTGTAATACCGCATATTTTCATGAAATTCGGTAGCGCCTGTGGGTCAAAGCTAGTGACTGGGCCCGCAGTTTCTAACTGTATGTAGTTACCACCAATTTGCGAACCCAACCTCCACTGTCCTTCCCCTCCTTTTGATTTCCTTGGTCACTCGCCGATATCTCAACTTCCTACGGTCGCAATGACTTCTAATTTGGGGAATGCATTTATTGATATCGTGTGTATGTGTGTGCGAAAGAA
>NJCR01001891.1:410-15359 GCA_002234235.1 Fusarium hostae | reverse complement strand
ATGAAAATCAGGTTGATTACAATACCGTATCGCTCGCTAAGAATTGCTTGAAAAGAACTAAACTACTTAGACCACATTGTGTAGGTCGAGGTTCTAGAACGTCGCGCGGGCCCATTGCTACTTCGCAGCGTTTGCGACGGGGGTTGCTTGGGCGGGACGGATACGTACCGCGCGGGCCCGCTGCTGGTCCGCAGTACCTACTCTAATACTCATGCCTAAGTATCTGGACTAATAAGGTGTGGGGTGATTTCTGGCTTAAGAGTGGAGAAGGGGCCCAAAAGACAACTGACAGGGGGTTTTGCAACAGTGTTCCCTATCGGCCTCCGTAGTCTAATGATTCTTTGGCTAGGACTGAGAATGGACAACCCGTGCCTCGAGTTGTTGTTTTGCGCATGTGTTTCTTCTTTGCTGAAGGCTTGTGCTGCCAAGATCTATCACATGCATATGTAACAATTTTTCTACCACTTGTTTTGGTAGTTGATTTTCGCGTAATAAATGCATAGCCTCGCGTGGCGGCCCATGTGTTGATTGCGGTCACTAGCTCATCGCGAGAGTTGTACTCGGCTTCGGGGGGGCAAACAATCATCGGGGAATGAAGCAAGCTCCTGCGAAGGGGGAAGAACGGGCGATGACTCAATTGAGGCACTCATTCTGCCGCGTTGAATGACTCGTTGTAGTAATCGAGCCAGATCTTGATCCGAAGTAAACAAAAAAAAAAAACCTACAGGTGAT
The DNA here is from genome assembly GCA_002234235.1 of Fusarium hostae. Lineage (NCBI taxonomy): Eukaryota > Fungi > Ascomycota > Sordariomycetes > Hypocreales > Nectriaceae > Fusarium > Fusarium hostae. The sequence goes on along the minus strand of NJCR01001891.1, from coordinate 14,627 downwards.
AGTGATGCAGTTGCTGGCCAATCAAATTACTCTGGGGCCCGCTAAAATCTTATCGAGGCGCCCGGGCGCCGTTCCAGTGGGAGCCTTCAGCTAACAGTTCAAGCACTGCACAAAGCGTCTTCCCTGTGGCAAGTACGTCGTCTGCTACCACCACCGATGCGCCCTTAGGAATCAGATCTTGACTCATCTCAACCCTATTCCCTCTTAGACCATTAGATTCTGAGGACGAGATATATGACGAAGGCTTGTTGTCAGAAACGGTGGGTGGGAGAAGCTTGCTGGCGTCGCGGATTAGCGCCAAGGGGACGTTGACTTGCTGGGCCAACGCCGATGCATACACGAAGCCTCCCGCTTCGCAACAGGTCACCGCACCAACTTTATCCCAGTCACCTTTTGAACTGAGTTTTTAGCAGAGAAGTGCGCAAAGCCAACCCGCCCCGCCGTTGGGCGATGTTGAGCACATGGCGGAACTCGATGCTTGGCGTGGGAAGTCGGGTACAAGGTGCACCATACTAGCCAGTCGCTTCAGGTCCTCATGGAGGAAGGGAAGCAGGTTCGTATCGGCAAACCCCCTTACCACCTGATCTCCGGTTGCTTCGTTGCCAAAGACTTGACCGGGGCGGTAGTCCAGCGTCGTCGAATTCGACTTACAGTTGCTGCCATTTTCGTCACTATTGCCATCCTCGCAATGGTGATCATTGTGTCGATCATTATCACTGACCTGGCGTCTCCGGCGATTTTGCCTCGTCTTTTCACTAGCTATGACGCGAATGTCGAGTAATCAGCTATTACCGGTAGCATAATCGCATGGGTGGAACAATTAGACACCGGCTGGTTAGTACGCCGAGCAAAAGGGCCATATCCCTGTCTTTATTCGTCTGGCATATTCCCGAGTCAATTCTAAGCTTCAAGCAGTCCTCATTCTGAAATTTGCCTCCGCAGGGAATGCCACGCAGACCAATTTGGCCCGTCTTGGTGGTGTGGAGTCTCATCAGTAATGCGGATGAACGGAACTGCAGGGGACGGACGTAGTAGGGCGGTTCGGTGTCCTCAGAATAACTATTTACCAATCGTAGCTTAGCCTCGGCCTGAATACCGGGGAAACATTGGCAATGGGAAGTAGTCATCAATCAAGGCCTCCGAACAAATGTCATTGCAATATAGGAGTCAGATGCAAATAACGCATACAGTCCTCTAACAGTGTCCGTCGTACGTCGGTCGAGGCAGGATATACATTCGCCCATCCCGTCTTACCAAACACGTCCCCTGTGCTGTCTGCGTTGATGAGAACAGACGTCTGCTCCATTCTTCACTTACCTGACTTACTCGTATATTCGTCGCCGATAGGTCGAAAGCTCCCGCTATGCCATTTACAACGAGCTCTCTTGCGACGAAAGGATTTCGAGGTACGCATGCCAACTCTTGCTCATGTCTCCGGTTGCTAACAAAATCTCCATGCAGCCAAACCCTCTATCGCCCTCTTCCACCATGGCCGAGTGCCCATAACACGCATCTCAAGTGCTTCGGTCAAGTTGCCGACGACCAGACAGCAGCAATATGTTGTGGCAGGGACGCCGTCAACATCCGTTCCCACGCAGCCAGGAAGGCGAGAATATCCTTTGCCTAGTCAAGAGGTAACAAAGGACGTTCTGCAATATGCGTTGTATGCCATACTACAATTCAACGGACTGCTTTTTCAACATTGACGATATCGTGTAGGACCACCATGGATCGAGTTGTCAACTGGATCCGACTGGGTTCTTTATGGCCCATGACCTTCGGCCTCGCCTGCTGTGCCATTGAAATGATGCACCTTTCGACCCCCCGCTACGATCAAGACCGTCTTGGTATCATCTTCCGTGCCTCTCCTCGCCAATCCGACGTCATGATCGTTGCTGGTACTCTTACGAACAAGATGACTCCAGCGTTACGGCAGGTCTACGATCAGATGCCTGAACCGCGGTGGGTCATCTCCATGGGTAGCTGTGCGAATGGTGGAGGATACTATCATTACAGCTACTCTGTTGTGAGGGGCTGTGACAGGATTGTACCTGTGGATATCTATGTGCCAGGTTGTCCCCCGACGTCCGAGGCTTTAATGTATGGCATTTTTCAATTGCAGAGGAAGATACGACGCACAAAGACTTGTCGAATGTGGTACAGAAAGTAGGCTAATGTAGTCCACTGGCGAGTGAAACACACGAGCGAGCACAACACATTCACGAGTTTGGGCGAGACCGTATGCAGAAGATTGATAAGAAATCGTTGGTACCCCTTCACAAGTTGCCAATACTTTTGGCATACACCCAGATCCCAAGGTTGTTAGCGTGTTTCCCTCGCTTATGGAATAGATTTCTGGAAATTGATTGCCCTTCGTCGGCATCACCACCCGCTCAGGTCAAGTGTTAACGCCGGTAGTATCAACCAGCCCGACTCGGGATCGAAGGGGTCTTATAACTGGCGACTGATGCGAAATTCAGGACCGATTAAAATCCACCAAGCCGAGCATGGCACTTAATCAGTAACTCCGTACGTAGCTGAGCGGGTAGACGGTACAATACAATACAATTTATTACGCCCGACAGCTTAATTTGACCGAAAGGGCACTAGTCACTAATGCTTACGTACATTGCCTGCTTTTCGTCCTCGTCTCCACAAGCCCATGCTGTGCCACACATTGCTCAATTTGTGTCCGCATTTCCTAAAGCCCGTACTTGACCTTGCTTTGCGCCATCCAAATCAAAACATGTCTCCTGAAGCCCATACTACGCCTGTTCCTTGACTGCACTTTTCCATTCTGTTCTGCTCCATGTGTTCTCCCGTAGTTTGGCTGTGTTGCCAGCGAACTAGCTTGAAGGCTATTCTTCAAGTGTTCAGTGTCCTATTTACGGCGGCTGAAGCGGCGTCCACTTTCATGATACGGAGTGTTTGATGTAGGTTGCGAGTGGGTTAGTGAGAATAAGGTGGCGAGATTCTTGCAATCTGACTTCAATACTGTGTGTCGAGTCGGCCTGTGGCTATCGCAAATCGTATAGTTGCATGGACTGCCTGCATGTTTGGCATCCACTTTGCATTATCTGATGGTGGCTTTCCTCCAAGGTAGAACGGGAGATTTCCTCTCGATGTCTCGGTGCACTGCAGCATCTCAGTCCTATGCGCTGTCCATGTTCTGCGTCGAAAGAGAAAATGTTCGACTGTTTCTGCCGCTTGTCAGGAGGCTCGGAAGACAGACCTCTCCTATTCCATTGTATACAACAACCTGTTTCCTGACTCGGGTCTGCAGGCAGGCTTTCTCGCTGATCTGGCCGGAAAGAGAGACACTCTGTACGCTGGTGGCCCGTTCCCAATCAGCATGACGCGACTGTCTACCGTCGGTAAGGGGGTCTTCAGTGGATTCAAGGATCCCGAGCAGACCAAGGACCAACATGTGAGAATCCACGACGGCCGCTTGTCCATGAACGATCTCGTCGAGGCGGCTCAGGAAGTAACTGGTGCTGAGGGATGGACGATCACAGAGGGTAATTCAGCTGACGAAGTAGCCAAGTCAAACAAGGCCTTGTCTGAGGGCATATTTGAGAATTGGGCTTTCTTGGGTTGCATAAAGGTGGCATCCTAGGCTGAGGAGTATGGACCGGGCTTTGAGCTGGTTCATAACGAGCTGCTGGGCTTGAAGGAGCATTCCCAGGATAAGATGAAAAGCCTGGCTAAGGAAATCGCCAAGAGCATCCTGTCAAAGTAATGCCTATAGACACTAGGGTTTGATGACGTGCCGGCATCCACTTGTCCTGGATTGCGGACCAGTCCGCAATATAGCTATTGCGACTTCAACACATACCCAACAGAGGGGGAAGTCGCCAGGACTGCTGTATCGCGTAACACAATAACCTTGATTGAACTGAATTGACAGCGCTGGGCTTCCCATTCCAGCTCAGCTCAATACGCTGAACGGTGGCATCGACTTTCTGTGAAGCGCCATCCGATATGTATCTGATATAGGGGTCTGCTGCTAGCCCCAACTGTATGAGGACGAGTAGTGCTTGATTTCATTAACCGTATATCGCAACTAATATGTTAGACGCGAGTTCCAAGGCTACAGAAACGTGCCATACAAGTAATATGGTAGACTGGGGGTGGATTCTGGGACAGGCGTGATCCGTATATTCTCCTTGCAATCACCTTTCCGGCGGTTTACTAACAGCCGTTGATATTTTTGCAGATAAAGGCATCGGCCCGACACCATGTTTCAGATGAACAGGGCGGACACCATGTTGCACCACTCCAGAGGGTCGGCAATGGAGTTGTGGGCTCGACAATGACTGATGGGCATCAGTAATCGGGACGAAGGTTTGTGCCAACGGCCCGTCTAGAACTGCATGGGGCTAAAGTACGTTTAATTCAATATAGGGGATGAGCTTGTACGAATGGTGAGGAGATGTGGTCATGTTACTGATAAATATAAAGTCTGGCCTGATTAATCAGCCGGTCGGGCTAAGCAAAGTCCGACGGAGTTTTTTTTTCAGGGAGTGATTTACAGCATTACCGGCCTGACTGCAATCGATACCTGGAGCCCGAGCCTTACGGCATTTTGCCCGTAAATTAGTGCATTCGTCTATTATTGCTTCGGTATTCACACCCAAGTTTGACGCGTCGAGTTATCGTGTGGTTCAACTGTCGTTGCAGCTGATAATGCTTATGGATCTGGCCATCTATAAAGTTCAGGTTAAGTTACCGCTTATTCTCAGTCAAGTTTCAATCTGTGCCACAGAAACTTCATTCTTTAATTTAAAAGAAACACGTATTCATCGCGATAACTCTATTCCTCTTGCAGTTTCCAAGGAAATGCATTCCTTCACAGTCTACAAAGGCAGTCAGGATGGCTCAATTAAGAAGGCCACTACGGAGAAAACGGAGCTCACTGGCGATCAAGTCCTCGTGAGAGTCACTGCTTCCGGCCTCTGCGGCACTGATGTCCACTACCGCAACACAGATATGGTTCTCGGCCACGAGGGCATCGGCATTGTGGAAGCCATAGGTCCTGCAGTTCGCCAGCTAAAGGAGGGCGATCGGGTGGGATGGGGCTATGAGCACGACAGTTGCGGCCTCTGCGAGCTTTGCCAATCTGGCCGTGAAACATTCTGCCCAAGCCGCAGTATGTACGGATTTGCAGATCTCGATCAGGGCTCATTTGCTTCCGGTGCCATTTGGAAGGAATCCTTCCTGTTCAAAATCCCCGACGATCTCACCGACGTCGAAGCTGCACCCCTCATGTGTGCAGGGGCGACAGTTTTTAACGCTCTCCACATGCTCGATGATGCTGCCACAGCCCGTGTAGGCGTCATTGGTGTCGGCGGCCTTGGACACCTCGCAATCTTGTTCGCCGCTAAAATGGGGTGCGATGTCGCTGTCTTCAGTAGTACCGACTCCAAAATGGCCGAGGCCATGAAGCTCGGCGCAAGGGCATTCTATTCCACCAAGGGCAAAAAAGAGCTCAGCATTGGCGAGAAGAAGCTTGATATCCTGATCGTCACCTCGAGCTCCCCGCCGGAATGGACGCTGTACACCCCGCTCTTAAGCCCGGGTGCAACTATTTTCCCACTCTCCATCTCCTTTGGCGACTTCAGTATTCCCTACCCGGCTCTTGTCTCAATGGGTCTTCGTGTGCAAGGATCCATGGTCGCGCCACGAGCCGTCCAAAAGAAAATGCTCGAGTTTGCCGCCCGAAACGGCGTCAAGCCGATAGTTCAGGCTTTTCCCATGACGGAGAAGGGCATAACACAGGCGTTTGAGGCATTGGGGAATGGGAAAATGCGATACCGAGGAGTGCTGATTCCTGACGGCCGCATGTAGTATCACGAACAACCCCCCCACCCCCCTTTTTCCCCTTTCCCTCTTTGTTTTGTTTTAAGCCAAGCGTGATTGACCGCAGATGCCGACGCTTGAGACGGGGCGGGGTGCAGTTTGGTCTCTTGGCCGCCAAACAAGACGACCGAGGCGTACTCAAGACTTTATAATACCATGGAGCTGCTCGACATCAAAATAACTTGCCAGTATCTATTCATGAGACAGTTGATCAATCTGGAAAGGGTCGCAAGGAATCATGTGTGACATGGCCTATAGGGTAGTCGCACGTCGGGATCTTTCGAGAGGAGCAATAACTGATCGACCTGGACTGGGAGGTAGTCCCGGTAGGAAACCATTCCTAGAGATAGATCGGATACAAGATGAAAGGACGACCATGAATTGAACAATCTTAAGCCGCTATGTAACCGGGATACACTAAGCTTTGGGAGATATGGGCAGTCGGCTATATCCGTGATGAAATTGTTGTCCTCCCACTGCCACTACGTTAATGTGAACCGTCAGCCATGGTTTCGCTCAACACACGCACGTACCCTTAATATCCTGTGGGAGGAAGACCTTCATGTGATGATTCGCCAATATCAAACCGAGATTCGCGTTCGCTTGCCCGACAATCCCAGTCGATACAATCTTAAAGTGCTTAGACGCCCGGAAGAAGTAGGCTGCCACGAGCAGAAACGCGAGATTTTCCACACTAGATCCGCCGCGAATGTGGCCGAACAACTGGGAGATCCACAGTATCAGTGCCCTTGTGCAATTATACTTGTCGCTGTGCATCGCAATGACGGCTAGCTCCACCGCGTGTAGCACGTCGTAGATTTACAGATTCTGATAGTGAAGGACAGAAAAAAGAATCATCTCCATCGCCGTGGGGTCGTCCTCTTCCAGAGATAGTCTCGGACGCTCTCCACGTCGAGTTACACTCCTTGAAAGTCGCATCGGCGGAGGGCTCTGAACTAATTGGACGTGACGCTTAAGATCGCCGAGGACACCGCAAATGCATCTCGCGCATCCGAACTCGGAGCATGGAACACGAGTATGACATCTCCTCCTTGGGGCAGCTGCATGATCTCCGGTCGCTCTTCTGCTCGAGACATGACCCCAACTTCGCTTGCGCCCATTCCTACAATCAAAAGGTGATAAAATAGTTGGATATTAGGAGGGTGAAGGGTAAAGCTTTCTTTTTTGGTGACCAGCGAGATGTATTTAGTCGATAGGAAGCACTCGGCCCGGAGGGATGCGAGATAGAAAGGTAGGCTGATCGCAATGGGCGTCGTCCTTTTGGCTTCGCGCAGAGGCTAGGGATAAGATTCGAGCTAACGACTTGGACGCCGAGGAGATTAATCATGCACTACTCACAGAAGAGGGGACGTTTCGCGATAGACGTCATCAAATTGGAAGACTATATATTCTCGCCTTCGGTTTGTGCTGGAATCCAACCGGCAGGTAAATAACAGTGTCTGAAAGGGTTCCAGATTGGGATGGTCGAGGATCGTTGCTTCATGGTTCGTCATTCAACTGATACCGAAAATGGTTGTTACTGTTAATTTCATCAAAAGTTTCACCTAGTCCTTGTCAGATCCTTTTCGCGCTGTCTAGCCGTCTTTCGCCGTTGCTAGAGTGATAGACCGTGGAGTGGTGTATGTCGGATTGGACAACTCGTGCGGCGTTGATGTCCGGCAGCACATGTTCCGGTTTTTGAGCCCCATGCCAACCGCAACCCCCTTTGCAGCGAATGTTCTATCTTGAATCGTGCTGTGCTGGAAAGGGTAGGTGTACAAATTTGGCAACCCCCGCGGTATTCTGCTGGATATCGCAAGCATGACTTTACTTCGACACGCGGGAGGGACATCAAACCGGTCGTTGCCCGCCCTCTTGAACATGCCTGACTGCGGTCTCCAAATCTCAAAAACAGGCCAGGCTACTTCGGCTAGACACTGTCTGCCGCGTTCCGCTTTCTTGTCCGACCCTACGGACATCATGCCCAAGGAGAAGAGAGGTAAGACGCGGAAACGCAGCAGACCCGGAGAGAACGTTCAAAAGAGCTTGAGGCGCATCGTGAAAAGGATCGACCGAATCAAGAAGTACGGTATTCAAGTTTTGCTTTCATGCCAAATAGTACAATTCCTACGAGTACATGTCTTCTCCCTACTTCAGGCCTACGGCTAGAGAGATTGTAGGTACATTCCCTGGCCACTGCGCAGACGACATGCTGACAAGTCCCAAAGAATGGAAACTATCCTCCGCCTGTCAAGAGTACACCTAGCAGCTTCCCAGGAAAATCGTGCTTGTTGGACAGAAGAGGATTAATGCCCTCAGAGAATCGCCCATTTCGCGACGAACCCCATGAGCCTGCGCTCCAAGATTCCAGAGGTCCTTGCGAAGAGATACAGATCTTTACTTGGAGAGATCCAGATAGTGCCCAACGACGCTCTTCACCTGCGCCTCAAAACTGGTGAACTCCCATCCAAGGGCCTTTCCGTTTCCGAAGAGTCCAACCGAATAAGTCTGATCGGGAGTCTACCGGCAAGGGGTAGAGTCCCGTCAGCTACCTCTTCACTGAAGTGTTTCCTGACGATCTCCTTTGCCTGCTCCCATGTAGTGCCTTCCAATCCTCCAGAAGACCAGAGAAAGTTACAATGTCCGGCGAGAGCGGGGTTCAAGGCATCAAAGTGAGCCTTGGCAACATCATTAACGTGGATTGAAACCCCAAGCGCGGGCATATCGCTCATAGTAGTCAGCAAGACGCTGATGGCCGTGGCATTCGAGCCGCTGACGACCTCCTCCCTCGTGCGGTTTAGCTCGTTCTTTCTGATCACCATAGAGGGCAAAATATTGAAAATGTTAAAGGTCGGCTTAGCTTCTTTAATAAAGCGCTCGGCGGCAACAAAGGCGGATGCCTTGGAAGCTGCATAGGCTTGCATGGCATTTTCGAAGGGAGTATCAGGCCCAGGTGGGATATAAGAGTCTCGAACTGCACAACGACGGCCTGTTATTATGGTGAATAATAAAGTATAGATTCCACGTACCAGTGAACACCCGGGTCGTGTCAGGCGAAGTGATATATTCCCAAGTGTGAAGAGCCGCCATAGACGATGTTATGGCTACCCTTCTAATCGACGGAACCTTCACAGCCGATTTGAGAATGCCCACTGTAGCATTGATGGCCGGCTCGATCAGGTCCCACTCGTAATTATCACTCTAAGGAATGTAAATACACATGTTCGACATTGGTGCCGGAACGATGGAAGGAGGTATGCGCAGTACTCACTTGTCGGGGAAGGGGGCAGGCAACATGAATCACTTCGGTCGCCCCTTGTAGCGTGCCGTCAAAGGCTGCAGGTAGGAACAAGTCGGGAAGCACATAGAACTCTAGACGGCTTAAGTAGGAATTAACAGATTCGGTAGTTTTTATCAGCTGAGCCTGTTCGGGCTTGCGAATCACGGTGCGGACCTTGTAGCCTCTGCTGAGAGCTTCGGCGAGTACGCGAAAGCCCACATGGCCAGAAACCCCAGTGAATCTGTAATAGATTTGAGAATCAGTGCCTCACGGAATGGCTTGAGAGCCAAGCCAGCAACACCCGGGATTTACGCGTAGACTTACGACAAGCAATTGGGCTGACATGATAAGTCCGTGGCGACTATACGGAAGAGGGCTGGGTGTGGCAGTGATGCGTTTGGAGAATAATGGATGTCTCTTAGTTTCTGATTTCGGCATAATGCCTGGCTCATCCCCTTTCCATAACTTTCGTCAATAGACAAAATAAATAAGCATTGAGGGCAGCTACAGATAATCAGTCATTTCGAGGTCTCCTATCAGTAAGGCGTCTTCCATTTTTCTTCCTTGTTGCTCTTGGCATCTTCGGGTTAATCGTACGGACCTAAAACCTGTCTTACAAAAACAGGCTAGAAGACCAGCTTGAATCGGCATGGGGCGATTCTTGTCCGGATCAGTAATTCCTAGAGTAGCCTCCTTTAAAGCCGGCGGTGCTCGGGCTAAATAACGCACACTCTGGTATTCGATTACTAAACTTAGTGACAACAAAGACGCCGCGCTCTAAACGGGTTACGACGTAGGTGCGGGTCCTGGCCCATCTCATGCCGCCGGCCGATGGAACAAGACGACGGCGCTTGTAATGACTCGACTCAGCATAGCGGGCGGTATCCACCACGTACCTTCTTGGTGCTGCTTTGAAATCAGTTCATTGCACCTCCACGGTACTCGGGGGAGGGATGGCATACGGTAGGCTAAGTCTATGTATCAGGAAAATTCGACGTGCTCTTCCGACTTCAATGGCAGGCTGGAGGGCTGCTAGGGTGGGAGTCGTACCGCTTTCATATGCATGAGTTGAACTCGAAAATCAATCACACCGTCCCTGACATCGCGCGTTGGCAAAGGTATTTAACAGCCCGGCGCAGCCGCCGTTCACACTCGTCATCTCATCCATCAGTACAGTACCATCTCCCTCAAGAATCTTACCATGGAAAACCACGCTATCGTCATCCAGGCACCTGGAGATGCCCAGGTCGTCGAAGCGTCCGTTCCCGAGCTTCGAGATGACTACATCATTGTCAAAGTCAAGGCGGTGGCATTGAACCCTACTGATTTTATGCACGTCGACTACTTCGCCTCCCCCGGAGCTCGTGTCGGCTGCGATTACGCTGGAATCGTTGAAGAGGTCGGCCCGAAGGTCACGAAGGCCTTCAAGAAGGGCGACCGCGTCGCAGGATTCGTCCACGGATCCAACGCTGTCCAGCATGAAGACGGCGCCTTCGGGGAGTATATCACCGCCAAAGGTGACTTGCAGATCCACATCCCGGATAACCTGAGCTTCGAAGAAGCCGCAACGCTCGGGGTCGGCATTACGACCGTGGGGCAAGGCCTGTACCAAAGCCTCGGCCTTCCAGAGCCGGAGACCCCTGCAGCCGAGAAGTTTCCCGTCCTCATCTATGGCGGCAGCACGGCGACAGGGGCTCTTGCCGTACAATTTGCACGGCTATCTGGCCTTGAGGTCATTGCTACGGCCTCCCAACGAAACTTTGAATACGTCAAGAGCCTAGGTGCCGACGCATTGTTCGACTACAGCTCGGAGACCTGTGCGGAGGACATCAAGAAGCACACTCAAGGCCGGCTGAAGCACGTGCTTGACTGCATCTCCAAGGGCAAAAGCACCGAGATTAGTGTGCGTGCGCTGAGTGACGATGGCGGTCTGTACAGCTCGCTCCTGCCCGTGCCCGACGACAAGGTGAAGGACATCAACAACAAGGTGGCCAACAAGACGACCTTGGCATACAGTTCGATCGGCGAGTCCTTCCTGTTCGGGCCGCATACTTTCGATGCCAATCTAGCTGACTTTGAATTTTCGACGAGGTTTTCGATTGTCAGCGAGAAGCTTCTGCGTGGTGGCAAGATCAAGCCTCATCGTCCCAGTATGAATGAGGGAGGGAGTGGCTTAGCCGGTGCTCTTAAGGGGCTGCAGGCGGTGAGAGAGGGGAAGGTCAGCGGAAAGAAGCTTGTGTACACTATATAGTTGCGGAATGCAGCATGCATGACGTACACAGACGGCACGCAATAACGAATAAATGAATGAATTATTCCGCCCGGGAGGATACGCCTCATAGGTCCACACCGTTGTACCTAGTTACATTGTTTCCCCCACATTTTACCCCTTAGACCCTCAACCTCATCAACCCCGAGTCCTTACCACTTTCCACCTCAGACTGCAATAGAAACCAAGAATATAAAGAGGGAGGTAAACCTCAGCGAAAATCGGGCTTCGCCGATGTTCCAGCTTTTTGTGACTATTCCAGATTTTCGTGGCTAACTATTTATAGCTTTTGGCCGTTGTTTAACTCATCCGTCACATGCAAATCTTGAAACTATTCTTTCAGGATCATCATTCTGTCTAATCTTGTCATGAACCCATGTATAACGCGACGCTATGAATTAACTTCCAATAAATTGCATATGCCACTATAATGAGCCCTTGCCATCCCGGAAAACCTCGTCGTACCAGTGAGCCTTAGCCTCGGCCGTCGTATTGCTGTTCCTGCAGACCGTGTTCCAGTCCGTCGGCCGCAGCTCCCAGCTCTTAGACTCCTTGCTCTTTCCGAATAGCAGGGCAGCCTTGGACTCACCGTTGCCGTGGTACGGGCGGACCTCAAGGCTGCCGTTCTTGGCATCGAGCGTTGCCAGCAGCCTTGCTCTCCAGTCGGCCCGCATCTGCTCCTCCAGCAGATCTCGCAGGTATGGGAAGAACCACATCTTGTTCCACCACGTTATCCGGCGGCTTTTAAGGCCATTTCTCCAGGCGTTGTGGTGTATCGCTACGGGGATCGCTGTTGTCCAGAAATCAACGTACAGCGGTACCTCGCCCCAGGTGAGGTCCTTGTCCGGAGCATAGGCCAGCTTGGCGAGCGGGTTATCAGCCTCGTAGATATCTGCGGGGACGCCCCTTATGCGGGGTGGCGAGACGCCCGCGCGGCTTGATTCCTTCTCCATGGCGCTGGGGTCATTAACAGGGACAAAGTAGCCATCGTTCTCCGAGTAACAGGTCGGGTAAAAGAGCTCTTGCGTATAGTCGAGGCCCAGATGGTATTCAAACCTGTTCCGTGACCACATGACCTCGTTATCGTCGGCATTGGCGTGTCGACGCCATAGCTCCTGCTCGCCAAACACCTCGGCAAATATGCCCTGGTCTCCAGCGAGGTCCTCGCTCGACGAAATCTCAAGCAGGTCCTGGTCCATCTTGTCCTTAACACGCTGAAAGAATCGCCGCATATCGCCCGCGGGCCCCATGAAGCTGCCACTATTAACAAATTTGGGCCGCGTAAACTTCCACTTCCACCTCCCGATCTTATAGTCGGTAAAGAAGCCAAAGACGTCGGGTGGGAGGGTGCTCTCCGGCACGTCATGGCAGTAGAGGTTGGAGATTCTATCGCGTGGGGCAACGCAGCCTTTCTGAGCTGAGATAACAATGGTCTGTTCCATCAGGTTCTTGTCGAATTCATGCTCATCGGCGAGCCGTCTGTTAGCTCGTTGATTGCTGCTAAAGTACCGGTGGAGGAGAACGGCCGGGGGTAACTGCATCCAGATATCGTGGGCATCTAACATAAGGACGAGATCATCGTCGCCTAGCCTGTCCTCATCGGGTACATCCTGACCTGCTGCCCATTCCAGATAGCTTAGTGTTCCCGTAATCTTGCCTAGTTGCGACGGACCAATCCCCTCGGCGTCGGTATGGAAGTCTCTCTTCCAGTTAGTAATTACGGGCGCGGGATACCCTAGGGCGATGATGCTACTAATGACCTTACAGAGGTCGTGGCTAGAGTCGTCGACAGGCAGAATTATGACAAATTGCCGACGTCCAGCCGAGATTGACTCAGTCGCCAGGGAAGAATCAGGTTGAATAGGTGATTGAGGGTGCGCGACGCCTTCATTAAACATCTAGTAATATGGTCAGCTCCGCTTGATGATAAAGGCAGCTAAGGGAGGGTATAATACATACTAGGTAATATAAAGTTAAAGCGATGGATAGAAGGATGAAGAGCGGCAGACACAATCTCCTAGTCCATGCCGATTTTGAGCCATTAAAGCGAAATCTATATCGTAGCCGCAGCGCGCCTGGAAGTGCAATGTGTGAAGACATTTGTCATAAGGGAGTCAAGTAGCAGATTTCTGCATGTCAAAGGGAGCAAAGGTGAAAAACTGGAAATAGAGACCAGATAGAAAAGAGTGGTGCCCCGTCAAGCACATGTAGAATGAACATGGATATAATAAACATCCTCGCAGTCCATTCCTGGATAATATCCAAAGACTTGACGACGACGACTAGAGCCGGGGAGCTCCTCTGACCCGCAAAGGCGGAACAGATTATTTTGCGCTCTGCGGGCCATGGCCGTCGAGGCAGTCTCTGCCGAGGCTAGGTTGAGCCCTGCTGTAAGGCTGTGCCACTCGTCCGCTACGGGGTCGGTTCTCCTAGCTTGTCGGGCCGACCATGTCTCGTATCGACTGAGCCAGAATAGTGATTCGTAACGAACACGAATTACTATTCATCCGAAACTTATGTAATTTAAAACGCCGTCTGGTTGAGGCTAATCGGCATTATAGGTCTTGCTGCAATTAGGTAATGCGCTCCGACGGTGACAGTCTTTAGGCTGCTTCCGTCGGCGGACAGTTGCGCCGCGCAGGCCCCTGCTCCACCTTGATGAGCATTTCGTGCATTGACAAGCATAGAAAAGCCACGACCAGGGCTGCCGTCAGATCAATCAAATCAGATGGGGACGTAAATCTGAATTGAACTGATACTTTACCCTCTGCATCTGATCTGATTGATTGATTGATAGATATCTGATATA
>NJCR01001890.1:0-22971 GCA_002234235.1 Fusarium hostae | reverse complement strand
CTCGCTTATCACGCACGTTAACTGTCGATGCTTACATAATGCCCACAGGTACCCGTGAAAATTTTGGAGCCACGGGTACCCGTGTCCCTATGGGGCCCCCGCGAAATTAGTCTTCCCTGCAGCGGATGAAGGCGAGAGGGATCCCGGAGGGTCTCTTGCGATGGATCGATGCTTTTTGCTCCGAGCGAACTGCAACCACCATGATTAATGGGCAAAGCTCCAAGAGCAGACCTCTACCATAAGCAGGACTTCCGCAGGGGTCGCCCTTGTCGCCGATACTGTTTCTGTTCTTCAACGCAGACCTAGTGCAGACTCAGATCGATAGGAATGGTGGTGCCATTGCCTTTGTCGACGACTACACAGCGTGGGTATCAGAACCGACAGCCTAGAGTAACCAGAGATAGATATAAGCAATAATTAATAAAGCTCTTAACTGAGAGAGATACAGCAATGCGATATTTAAGGCAGAAAAGACGGCAATTATATATTTCACTAGATATATAGATAGAGTAGACTTAAAATTATTTACTATTAAGAGTAAGAGAGTCTTTCCAAAAGATCAAGTTAAGATCCTAAGGGTCATTATAAACTCATGGCTTTACTCTAAGCAATATATCGTAAAGGCAGCAATAAAGGGTTTAAGAACTATAATAAAACTAAAATAGCTAAAGGGAATAGCTCCCTTAATAATAAGGCAGCTTTTTATAGCTATATTAGCCCCTATAGTGAACTATACCTTTAATATCTAGATATATGTATATAAAACAGTATTAATATATATAATCCATTAAGTATAAAGGATAGAAGTATAAGCAATTATAGAATTCTTTATAAGTATAGTAATAAGAGTGGCTAAAGCTAAAGCCTATATAGTGACTATCTAAGAAAGGTTTTAAAGATAAGTAAGTAAGCTATAGATAGATATATATATACTGCTATGAATTAACTTAATTTAAAATCTTCTATAAGGAATTAAAGCATTTAGATACTTTATATTTCCTTTTAGGCATATTGTAAATATATATAGAGAGTTATTAAAAGATATTATAGAAGTTATTTAGCTATTTACTCTTGCTCTATAGAAGGCATATCTATAAGCCATACTGAATAGTTAGGGAGAAAAAGAAGAAAATAGAATTAAAGAGCTAGCTAAAGCAGGATAGGCAGTTAGGATAGCAATAAGCAGTTCCACAAGAAATAATTTAATTAGTATAAGAGGAATTATTAAAATCTCTATATCTATGGCAAGAGCTAGTAAGATCAATAAAACCTTTTTAAATTACCTTAAGTATAAGAGAAGAATATAACCTCTATATAGCTAAATTAATAGTAATTACTTATAGCCTTAGCTATTTACTAAAGATAAGGTATTAAGTTATTATAATCTTAATAAGTAATAAATCTACAGTCTAGGCTATAAGTAATTTATATCAGCAGTTAGGCTAAGGGTATATCTAAGAGATATATAATGCTATAGAGAAGCTCTAAGGAAACAGCAATAAAGTTAATATTATCTAGTTATCCTTTAATAGTAAGCTCAATATTCAAAAGACAGCCAAGATATCGGCCCATTATGCAATAGAGCTATACATTATAGTGCAAAAGGGAGCTACTAAAGTGAAGACTATAATTCTCAGTTAAACAAAAGCAGATTTATAAAGCAAGAGGAAGTTGCCAGAAGGAGTTAATAGGCATTCTAGGAAGGTTAACTCAGCTCTGTCTAGTAAATATACCTGCCTGCTATATAACTAGTTATTATAGAAGGAAGCCAATATATTGGCATAGCTTAGAACTGGAATGATGCAACTGAATGGCTCTCTATATTAGATTAGGGCAGTATTAATAGATAAGTGCCTATATAGGTAGGCAAAGGAAACAGTAAAGTATATCCTCTTTTAATATATAAAATAGATAATATAATATAAAGAGATATTTTAATATATAAATAAGAAATATAGCAATATCTCTTTTTATTTAAGAGGTAAAGTAGTATTAAACAGTTAAAAATAAATACTAAATATAGATATAATATAAGCTATAATTAGATTTATAATTACTATAAATTGCCTAAAATAAAGATAATAGAAATACTATTAACTTAGCAATATTTTATTAATACTAATTAATAACCTATAATGCCCTTAAATAGTTAATAGTAGGCACTACTTTAGCCACTAAAGATAGAAAACTGAGCACTTACAGGGATTGGGCTTTAAGTTGACCTACTACTATTAATAATTATAAGGACTAAAAAGAAAAGTAATGACTGGACTGAAAGGAATAAGGTAAGAATTATATAGGCTTGGCGAGAGCAAGGCAATAACTAGCGAATTGTATGTATCTTTAGCTTCAGAGCCCTTTGGGCGTTGTCCTACCGTGGGTAATAGACTTGTATTGTATTGTATTGTAATTGGGGAAGAGTGTAGTAATTGAATTTAATGGATGAGAAGCTTTGGTGTGTTTTTATCCTACGGTTTGTGTTGAGGGTTAAATTTTTGCCCGACTCGCTTGTGGAGTACCTCAGCGATGGTTTTCCAATTGCTGGCTTGAGTAATGAATATACTGAAAATTTCTGAAGAAGGTATTCTAATTTATAATACCGATTATCTGCCGGTTCAAAACATGACCATCATTCTTAGAAGTCAGACCACTGAGGCTTGCCCTGTATCCTACACAGGGGTCACTAACATGCTAAGACTAAACCCGTCTTTCACTCGAGCCGCAAAAGTATCTTCTGCCTCTGCAAGCGCAGTTAGTTTTGACCGTTTCCTCCCAGGCTTCACGTCCTCAACTGCCAGATTACTATCACTCTCTGTGTACCGGAGTGGTAGTGGATTTCCAAATTTGAAGCGTCGATTGGATAAGGCTCGGAGGCTCTCATTTGCCCTCATCCCACTCTGGTGCCATTGGATCCAATACATTTGCTCATGCTCTCGTAAATAACGGCTGCCGTGGAAACTGTTCAGGACGATCTGACGAGAAAACATGCCGAGAGTCCGGCGATACTCGCTTTTGCTGTAGAAACGCTCAGTGAGCCACTCAACGTCCTCAGGGGTAATGTCATCGGGCAACTCGGGAACACTATTCTGGCTCCCAGATTCACCTGTAAACTGAGTCCACCGTCCAACCATACTTAGCATACTGATTTGGGCGCGGGCCAAAGCAAGGGGATCATTGGGAGGTACAACCTCTCCATATTGTTGTTCCGGGTCCTTCGGGTCCGTCAAGACCAGAGCCGTGGCGCCGACTTCGGTGGCGACAATAGGAATACCGGCCAAAGCTGCCTCGCCAATAGCTAGTGGCAGACCTTCGGAGATGGACGAGTTCATGAACAGCCACGCATCCTTTAAGACTTCCTTTGGGTTGCCAAATCCCGCTAGGATAACCTTGTCCGACAGGTTGTTATCCACAATGAACTTCTCCATCTCTAGCGCGTAGGCTGGCTGGCGATCCTTTGCGCCATATATGACTAGCTGGTAGTCGGTAAAGCCAAAGCGGTTGACGATGATTTCAGCGGCCTGGGCGGCCACCTTGACACCCTTGATTACCTGTACGTTGGAGAGCATGACAACAGTGGGCTTGTCTGTGCGGATTTTATCGACAGGCATGAAGGATTCCATGTTGCTGATGCCGTTGACGATTGGGTCGACCTTACGATTAAACATGTTTCGATTACCAACGGTACCTTTGTCTGTCCCAATCTCAATTTCCCACATGCTAGAATATTGAGTTAGTGATACTAGGATCTTCTCTGCTTGCGGGAATAATACCTACGGGTTGAAGAGTGACGCACAGGGCGAAATAACATCGGCGTGGAAATAAGCGAGGCGTGTAGCCAGACCAACACCAGCAAGTAGCATCGACTGCACTGCAACGGGAAGCTCACATTGAGCAGTGCTGATATTCAGGCAGGTCTCTCGCCAAAGGATGGCATGGTCCCAGATGCTGAAGTGAGTGCCACGGCGATATTTGAGTATCAGGCCAAATAGACTGCTAATGCCATGATGAGTGCTTTGGAATGCACGAGGACAATCATCAGGCACCCGAACCGCGAAAATGAAGAAGTAAGCGCGGAATATACCAAGAGCATCGCGGAAATCAGGGATACTGGGTCGCTCGATTTCGAAGCACTGGGATGGGCTGACGATATTAGGGTCGTCATACTCCTTAAGCCAAGCCGCCACCCACCCTTCCTCGAGATGCGGCGATGTCCAGGTAGAAGAATAATCCTTATGTTCGTAGTACTTGGCCATGGAGAGAATAACGTTGCCGTACTTGATAAGGTCGGGGCGGGAGAGACGTTTTGTGCGAGCGCCTTTAACAAATTCTGTGAGGAGCGGCACAAAAATATCGATAATATCCCGTTGGACCTCAGTGTTAGCTATCTTCTCATCAACCTGACACTCAAGGAGGTTATCTATGACACCATGATTTGCTGTGCCGCCATCAATGCCCCAGAGTGGCAACAGCTTGAGGGATTGTACGTTCTTCTCAATCTGGAAACGCGGGACGCCGTAGTCGTTGGCACACTCCGAGAGGACGTGGTTACGGATTGTACTATGCCCATTAACCAGATCACGTCGGCAGTTGGAAACACCGCCAGGTGCTACCGGCCAGCAACCGATGTCGTTGAATATGATTGAGATGCGATCCTCTGTGTCCTTGAAACAGTCTTGAGGGCGAGCTGTAATCGGAGTAGCATCATTGCTCAGGCCCATGGCGTAGAGATCTGAAGTCTTGAGAGTAAGCAAACAGAGCTCAGACACATCTGTCTCAATATCAATAGCTGATACAATTTGATCAATGTTTTCATCTAAAGCTCGGCGAGCGTCGTCCAAGCGGCCACGATCCCTGGCATGCCAGTACTTGCAAAGCAGACGCTCCTCGCGAAGAACGAGCTCATCTATCCAGCAGGCGGTAACAGCATCGAGGGTGCCACCCTTAAGCCAGTTGTTCCACAGTTCAGTGCGGATGCGCCAGGTCGGCACGCGTTTGTACATGCGTCGGTTCCAAAACGCAATCCATGAAACAGGGTTAAGAGACGAGAGAACGTTCCGAGTCCTACAAGCATGCTGTTGCATCTGTCGGATGTGATATGTCTTATGGTATATGAGCAGATCATCATAATCGAACAGCACACCCTTTGGGTACTTGAGGAAGATAGACTCCTGGGGAAACACCTCAGGAGCCTTGGCCAGGGCAGTCCTGATACCATTGCCGTCATCCAGAAAGGTCGTGATGATCGGATCACGTCGATGTAGGTACTCGTAGACGCTTGTATATATTTTGCCGTCTATCTTCCTGATAATACGGCCCACCTTCTCAGACAGAACCCAGCTGTAGTCCTCAGGGTCGACAGGTATTCCCCAGAATACAGATAACATATTGTCGGCATCTGAGTTGGCAAGCTTGAAATCGGCGCGTAAAACGTCACAACTGTCCTTGGGGCCTGACTTGTAGTGGAAGTGGAAAGCAAACTCCATGTCTTCATGTTTCAGAGTTCCACGTACTACCCTTCCATGCTCGTCATAGTAGCCAACACTGAAAAAGTCGTTTTCAGAAACCATTCTGGTAAGTGGCCAACGAGAACAATCATTCTCATCATACTCATACGTGGAAATACCACCACTCTTATCCTCTCTGACTTTGAGGCGGACTTCCTCGTCGTAGGTATTAACGGAAAGCGGTGCATCATTAGCTGGTTGCTCTTGGAGTGTTCCGGAATATACTTTCAGCGTCATTGTCCCGTTGTCATTGATCGAGGCAAATCCAGTGATAGCCTGCCGGGGCATCTCGACAATAATAGAGTTGTTCTGGATTTTGCGTCGTGCGCCTTTCTGGGCAATACGCATGAGGCCTACAAGCGAGGGTCGATGATAGATCAATACCCAATAAAGCCACATGTTCTTCATGGCTCGGCAAATGTTCCAGATGAAAAGGATGATCCGAATGGCGCCATCTCGCAAGGGTGCATTTCCAAGGCAATAGGCAAGCTCTCGCTCTATGTTGGAGCCCCCACAGGAGATGATAGCAACCCATTTCACAAAGAGCAGTGGGATTGCCATCAGTACATTCCAGACACCCTGGAGCACCCCTGAGGGCTTTGGTTTACCAATGACAGTGATTGGCCTCAACTCAGCCGGGCCTTCTGGTACAACCCCAAGCCCCTGATTGGGAAAGATTGGAATCTGGCCTAGTCTTTCTTGGCACTTCTGAAACACCTGAATAGTGAGGCTGATGTGAAAGTCCGATGTCTCCAGGTCGACGTCAGTCGCTAGTGCCCACTGCATCATCTCCGGGGACACAACAACTTCCTCACCGGAAATGCGATGGACGATGGCTTCACGAACAACCTGAGGGGTTCTCTCCCACTCACAATCGACGTCGACGTCCAGGCAGAGGTGTCTCATCAACTCTGCTTCTGTCTTGAGGGCGAGTCGTGTCGCATGTTGTACATCTCCAAGGGCAAGTTCCATATGGATGCGCTTTGATAAAACCCCCGTCTTATGAAGCAAGTGCTCAGCTTGGATCGCTTTGGCATGGGAGGCTTTCAGTTGCGAACGTGATACGTGGTACAGCAGACATTCTCCAATCACTGCCATCAGGGAACTCTGCCAGGCGGGACTAGCGAGCTCAGCTTCCCCTATTAAGCCAATCGTCACCTGAAGGACATTGTCTTCTTTCAGGCTGAAGGAAGTGACATCTGACAAGCCTGCTCGTACAAATTCCTCACGGCTGGCGATTTTGACGACGACTGACTGTCTCAACCACATTTTCAAAGTGGTTTGAAGAAGCTCAAGAGGCCAAGGGGCATCGGTGGCAACTCCATGCTGGGTTTCAAGGCTGTGGTGCAATAGCTCCAAGACCTTATCGGAAGTCACATTCCCGTCACTATGCCGGACCGTTGAGCCACTCAAGGCTTTGAGCGTCGTAGCGCTCGGAGTCTTGAAATGTGGACAAACCTCCGCCCCAAGCCTTCGCTGAACAAGGACACTAGACTCATCTATATGAGTGCTGCTAGTGGACTCCGAGCGTGAGGCTGCTGTCCAATCCTTCAAGATCCAAAGGGATGTTCCAGCAGCAGCGCAAACCGAAGCTATGTTTTGCGCGATAACGTCGATATACAGAGACTGCGCCGTGGCGGGAACAATATGCAAGATGCAGCCAGCGATGAACCCGATAGCGGCCGAGGTAAGAATGATGGTAATGTGGACGTTGACGTTTGTGGTGAAGCATCTGTTGAACTGAAAGATGATGGTAGATGTGTATCCCAAGACATACATATAGTAAACAATAGTCGTCTCCAAGGTATCAACGAAAATGCAAAGAATCAAAGTGGCCATGCCAAAGATAACGAAGAGTTTGGCCATGATGTCGGCCAGAGCTTTGAAAATGCTCACACGGCGATAAGCCTCAGCCTTGGCCGCAAGTTCCTGAGCATGCTCCAAATCACACAGTTTCTCCTTAGATATGTTATCTTTCAACGTCCAGTATTCTTGTAGCGTCGAGTCCAGCAACATGGCGCCAACGCAAAAGTACACGATGCAGAGACACAGGCCGTAACGAGATCTAGAATCGGTGTAAATGCTGGGGTATGGGCCTCCTGCGCTCCATACCATCATCAACCAACGATCCATGAGAGCAACCAAGAACAATCCCAGATTCTGTCCAATGTCGAAGCGGGCGAAACGGAACATGATAAAGACGTTGTGATCCTTGAGACCTCGCGATAACTGACGTTGCTGGTTTGTTGATTCGGCGACCAAGGTAAACCAAGCAGTACTGAAGGTCTCAGGGAGGTTCCCGGTTGGCATTGTCTTCTTGAACAGCCAGTCGATGTACGGCATTCCTTCTGACACACGAGACACCAAGGGATCGGCCAAGACACCAGAGGTTCGAGCTTCCCTGGTTCGCCTCTGGTAAGAAACAAGAGCGAGGATGAATGCTTCCTGTGCCATAGCAGTCTCATCTTTCTTCTCACCTTTCTTCTCGTCATCGCGAAACTCTGGGACTTCCTGAGCTTGATACCACTTAACGATATCACTGTGTGTAAACTTGGGGATGCGGTCCATCCAGCTGATCCACTCGTGACAAAGTCGTCGAAATCTATACAATGTCACGAACAGAAAGGTATACATGACAGGAAGGTAGATTGCTAGGTCATAGCCGTTGACAAAGGTAGAGACAATGGGGGAAATCAACAGTATCGGCGTGGCCTTCAAAAGAATATTGCGACCAGATCCGATGGGGCTCTCGTGTTGATGCATGGCACTCATAACACCCAAGAGGTTAAAGTAGGTGGTAATGCAAACAAGAAAGGCCACGAAAACGAAGCCAATGGCGACCGAGAACCGGAGGGAAAAAAGAATAAGACCAGCAAAGCCGACGACCAGAGTAAGGATGAAGCCGCCAGACAGCCTTTGGACGTGAAAGTATACCATATTCTCATAGGCATAGTGTGCGGCATAGTAGTTTCCCGTACTGCCAACCCAGCCCGTGACTCCAGCTGTTAGCAGAAGTGAGAGGAGCAACGCGTAGCCAGCAGCCTCAAGGTGTTCCGGGTCCATGAAGGCCGTCATAAACAAACCTCGCCCAACAAAGGTGAGCAGGATGATATCGACAATAGCTGGGACGCAGAAGATGGACATGGCACCAGCTTTGGCAAATCTCCTTTTCCAGAGCTGACCGATCTCATGGCGAGTGAGCTTCTCGGAGATAGATGTAGGATCATGGATATCCTTTGGAGCAGGCGTCGCGTCGGTCTTGGAGTACATGGTCATAATTTCGTTACCGACGCGGTCCTCTGCAGTTGGAGGGGAAACTTCGAGAAAGGTGCGGTACTTGTTGTAAACAATATTGCCAAGGTCACGAGGGAGCAGACCAAAGTACGCCTCACATTGCGAGCCAAGAACCCAGAGCTCACAGAAAACGGCAGCTTGATCTGGCTGTGAGACAAAGAGTGGACAGCGATCTGTCGACTCGATGTAGACATCTTCGAATGCGGCCCTTCTGAGGACGCTGAAGAAAATGAGAGCGAACAGCTCCGCGTTGATATCGACATAACCGCAATCGTTCGATGGATTGGATGGATCATAAGCTGACAAGAGAACAGAGGTCAGTGAACGGAGGGTTTTCCGCTCACCAAAGAAAAGAGCATCTTCAACAATTTCGTTGGTGAGATCATGGAGAGTAAGCAGGTTGTCCAAGGCTGGCAGCTCGGTTGCACCCTGTCGCACGTAATGTTCTAACCTCATACGGAGGATGTCTTTCATGCTTGAAGAGCCATCCAGCACTCTTTGGGCACATATTTGTTTCCATGATGCCTTGGAGGTCTCGTTGATGAGGATAGAATGGCAGAAACTCTTGATGCCATCCCCAATCGGGTGATTGAGGCGAGAGAGGCGCAACTTTTGAACCAAGCTAAGGATTTCGGTGTACGTAGCTCTCTCTATCGCAGTTCGGATACTCAGTGGAACGCTTGAGCCGCTCTTGGGGTTGTGAGCTAACTCCAGTTCCAATTCTTGCTCGAACCGTTGTTCCCGGGGAGTTCCTTGGTGCGCCAACCAGGTGTGAAGAACGGCAGCAGCATCATTGGGGGCTTTTTGTGAAATGTATATATCAACACATCGCTCCTGTGGTTCATTGCGCTCTTGAGAAACACCCCAAAAGTGAGCATCACCGTCCGCAAGGCCAAATCCCGTGTCCAGACCCTTGTAAATTCGGACTTGGCGAGATTTGGCCAATGCGATGAGGTCGTGAATGGCCATGTCACATTTTTCACGCTTGGCTAGAGTAGACAAAGCCTTCAACAATGTCTCCTCTTCGTTTCCTTCGACGGTAAGCAGCATGTTCAGCTGTCTGAGATGGGCTTGAGTCTCCACAACGGCCTGGTAATGTTGTGCCTTGGGCTCGGAGGTCACTGGAAAGCATCCTAGGGCTGACAATTTCTTGGCATCGTGGGAGGAATCCCAAAAGCTGGTCCGGGGAGGTGCCCGATCGACGTACTCAGGCGATGAGTAGAGTTTGACGGTTTGGGTGCGTATCGACTTGAATTCGGGTGCCAATTGGTCATGTTTTAAAAGCTCCGAAGCACGAGTAATCACTACATCCAGGTCTTCTAAAGGCAGGTGTGCGATTTTGGTACCAGGCGATCCGTTGGGAATCCAAACCTTCCTGGCCTCAGATGTCCAAGACTTTTGAAGCTGCCCAGAGTATTAGCCATGTTATTCTCATTGAATTGAGAAAGAATTGGAGCTTCATACCTCAATAGTTTCTGATCGACGCAGGTACTCGAAACCACTGAGCGTCCGGGTTGCGCACATGTTTGTGGCCTTCAGTAACACATTCGCATCCTTTGGTCCATGCTCAATCACTGCGCCAAAGTGTTCAGCCAGCTTTGCTGCCCGCCGAACTACGGATGGATGAGGTTTTCGATCCCATTTGTCAAGGAAGCCAAGAAAAAAATCGACTCTCTGTTCCCGCTCCGTGCTGACTCTCGCCACAATCTGACGGAGTCGCTTCGCCTTGAAATAATCGCGACGTTCCCCGTTTGGAAGAATGCACGCATTCTCAATAATCAATCCCGAAGCGTGGATAAAACTAATGGAGTCCAGCGCTTCGGAATCATGTTGGCATGAGAGAAGGACGGGAATTTTCAAGGAGTAAAGTTGTTCTAACAGATAATTTACCTGCCCGGGCTTCTTGGGAATAGAGCATTGAAGCGCAAATCCGGCCAGTTCATTGCGGAGATGAATGTTGAGGAGAAAGTCGATCGTTTCCTCGATGTGCAAATCTTCGAGAGCATCCGGACCAAAAGCATCAATGTCAATATTGGCGAGACTCATCTTGGAGGCGACGTGTTCCACGGTATATATGGATGAGTGCGAGCCACCAGATTCACCTCTGACACTGCCTCCTATATAGAGAGGCAGCACCACTAGATCGTATTCCCGATATGAGCCATTGGGCGACTGGACATCGAGTTCGGATAGGAAGGTGAATGATTTGTTGGAGCGGAACATCTGTAACGCTGGCCTGCTGTCATCTCTTGAGCCATCTATCTTGACATTTTTCTTCTTTGAGGTCCTGAAAGTTGTTAGCCAGTACCGATAAATGTTAGACACTGAGGACACCATCGACTTACCACAGTGACTTGAGACCATCCTTCAACAGAAACGTTATGATGTAATGCGTGAAGTAGAATAAGACAGGGATCAAGAAGGAGCTGAGAGCAAGTGAGAGGTTCACCAACTGGAACGTATGGACGAATCTCTGATTTTGCGGAAGGATGCTATTGCAGTACACTTTAAACCTAGAGTTACTGCAGTCATCGAGGGTAGGGTCCGATGACCCAGGCTGAAAGAAGGAAGCCATTTCGGAGCAGAGAAAAAGAAGTAAAACGAAGGGATGAGGAATCAGCTCCTACAGTCAGAGAGACTAGAGCAATGAAAGTTTCACTGGCGTTAGAACATGAATGGAAACCGCAATCAATGTCAAGAAAAGAATGTGCTTAAACGAATGTGCTTCTAGGAATATTCATGAAGGAGTTGGGTAGCAACCGAACTGACAAGAAAAGAACGCATGCCAAAGATTAACATCGAATGCATGGGGCGAAAACGATATGACAGATTTAGAACAGAATTAAATGCGGAGAAACAAAATTTCTTAGCCATTTTGACACGATGCTACACCGTTAAGCCACTCCTGTGATTGTTTCAGGCCAGTGACTTCACAGACCTAGGTATGCAAATCTTTTCGGACAAAAACACCCGTTTATTTCGGAGAAAGCCTAAACAGCAAACATTGAGGCCTCAACGTCCGCATTGTTGTAGCAGGAACAGAGCTCGTGAATTAAGTTTTTCTGTGGTTGGGAGAGAACCATCAATAGTCAATGTGCGAACGTGGCGCTGAACCGCGGGAAATTCATCAGTCAGTTTCAACGTGGCGCTAAAACCATGGACAGGCTAAATCATAACGACAGCACTCTCCATAAACTCCCTGACTAGTAGCCCGGACACGCTCAGACCATGCATATACAAGTCCTGGTTTTGCCATCTGAGCTGCTGCAGCTTGCGCCGGTCCAAACACAGCTGAATCTGGAATCTTGAGATGTTACATCTAATGATAGACTAGTGTAATGCATTACACACACAGACCCATGGAAATTGCCGCTCAGGCATACGAACAGACACAGGTCCATCTTCATGGTAGGCTAGTGGTGAGGCGGCAGACTGAGAGCGCGGGCTTCGATGGCCCGGAACCCCGAAATAAGATAACGGGACATTCGGCGTTTACTAAAATGACCCCATCTGCGATCTCAACGGCCGAGGAAGGACTATCTCCATAAAGTACCCCCTAATTTTCCAAACATTATGGCATCAAGTATTCAGACTATGAGTGCTTTTGAAGCCTCATGTACGAGCGAAGCCATCCAATTTCACAAATTCCCAACAGACTGCATATGATTTAGCTTAGATTGGATATCCAAGTGTACGGTGAGGGTCATTGACTTGTGATGCCAAACTGAAATCATCACCATTGACTTTTGGGCAGTCGGTGGGAGGTTCTGGGCTCGCAATTTTGTTCATCGTGATAGCGCTGTGCGTTATTCCATCATGAGATGCGTACTAGCAACAAATCTTCAAAATCAGGGGTTCGTCCACTCGAAAAGTTCAAATCTTGGCACATAAATCTCAAAGACTTTGTTGAGCAGTTGAAATCTCTCGCTTCGTCTACCATTTTCATATCTGTTCATTTCATCAGTATCCTGCCTCAGGAGTCTTGGCTGCCACTCTAAAGTATCTTCATTTCAAACCAAGCATTATAATCACCAATCACAACACGGATTCTATCCAATTACACTTGAGGATGTTGTCTTCGCCTTCCTCATCGGTATCACTTTCCGTTTCCTCCATTCTTACGACTCCGGATCCTAATCTCGTCGATGGCTTTACTGGCCACCCGGAGTCGTCCTCTTCAACTGGCACCTTTATCCTAGTCATAGGTGGCCTCGGATACATTGGATCGCACACCTCCTTGGAGCTCCTCAAGGCCGGTTACAATGTTATCATTGTCGATGACCTAAGCAACAGCTTCCACAGTGCCTTCACTCGCGTAATGAGGGTTGCTGAGAAGTTCTGCCATGAGAATCACCGCAGCATGCCTATTCTTCACTTCCACAAGCTTGACTACCGCAGCAAGTCGATGAGATTTTTGCTCGAGTCATACTCAGACCTAGTCACAGTTCCTTCAAGCTCTCCCCAGGGCTCTACCGTCCTGACGCACAGGTCCAAGATTACGGGCGTTATCCATTTCGCTGCGTACAAGTCTGTCACCGAGTCCATCTTGAAGCCTGTCCAATACTATCGTAACAACGTGTGTGGCCTTGTTGAACTGGTCGAACTTCTTGGCAAGCACAACATCCGCAACTTCGTCTTCTCCTCGTCTGCAACTGTGTATGGTACCAAGGCAGATGAGGGGCTTCCGCTCCACGAGGAAGATCTGATTCACCATCCTGAGACGTACGTGGACGAGAACGGCAAGGAACAGGTTAGGATGCCTATGGTCCAAGGGCTCCTCAGTCCCTATGCTAGATCCAAGTACTTCTGCGAGGCCATTTTAGCAGATATGGCTCTATCGGATCCCGATTGGCGTATTGTCGCCTTACGATATTTTAACCCTATCGGATGTGACCGATCCGGTCTCCTTGGAGAGGAGGCCAGGGGTGTACCCAGCAACCTGTTTCCCTTGATCACCCGAGTACTTACGGGTGAGCGAAAGGAGCTAGAAATTTTCGGCACCGACTGTGATACAAGGGACGGCACTGCGGTGCGCGACTTTATCCATGTCTCGGATCTGGCTCGGGGTCATATTGCGGCCCTCAGCGCCGACATCAACACGCCGTTCCGCAGCTTCAACCTAGGCACAGGTAATGGCACCACTGTCCAGGAAGCAGTGGCCAGCCTAGAAGAAGCATCGCGCCAGCAAATCCCAGTGCGACTGGCTCCACGCCGAGATGGCGACGTTGGCTCGTGTGTCGCAGCTAACGCGCGGTCGGTTAAGGAGCTCGGCTGGTCTGCCACCGAGAGCATCTCGCAATGCGCCACTGACCTTTGGAACTTTATTTCAAAAACGCAAGTGGATCGAGCACCCCAAGTTGGCGATATACATTGAATATGAGGCGCTACTACAGCCACATCGTCCATTTGCTATGGGTTAGACTAATCAAACATCAAGAGTTTTAACTTTAAGTGGGGATTTGGGTAGGAAAGGACAGGAGCTAATGTAATAATATTGTTTCTATGTCCTGTTTTAGTTGTTCTTCTTTGTGGATTTTCTCCTTGCTCTCTGTAAAGTATAAAATAAAATTATATTGTATTAACCCTCATCATGTGTTTCGTAGCATTCGCCATGACATCAACTCAGAGCGGGGGTTAGATCTATCGTTATACACTACTGGCCTACTAGGTCCGTGTCCTTGATCCCATATCGCCCAAGCGCCTAGTCTACTGCCCGTGCGTTAAGAAAATTATATAGCATCCGTCATCCCAAGACGGCTCAGTTATAGACCTGCAAGTCTCCTTTTCTTTACCCCTGCTAGCCCCCTTTCACCTTTCCGCCTCTTCTCACCATAGCGGAGCCATGACCACAACCATAACCACCACGCCGTGTTATGGCCATGTCTCAGGTCAGCCATTTGTTCTCTTACCTCTCTATATTTATCCCTTGGGAAACGCTTGGCAGCCGCTTTTTGACATTGCGTACTCAATGCCCCACGTTGAATTCGTCGCAATCATAAACCCCTGCAATGGACCTGGCACAGACGCGCTCCCGGACGCAAATTACGCAGTAGTTCTGCGGAGGCTCAGGTCCGTTCCTAACATACGACCAATCGGCTATATTCACTGCAGTTATGGCCATCGGAGCCTTGATGCCATATTTCGAGACATTGATGTCTATCATGACTGGAATCACGACTTACGGCTAGAAGGTATTTTCGTCGATGAGACACCATCGGATCCGAAATTGCTTCCATACATGTCCGCTGTTGCCAGATACACGAGGAAGAAATGGCAACAGACGTCTGATCGTTCCAATTTCATTGTTTACAATCCGGGCGTTGTCGTTGACCCAGCCTACTTTGAAGACCCCAATTTGGTGGTGATCTTTGAGCAGTCTGAGTCTCATTGGAGGAGTCCAGAAATTCAGAAGTCTATCGCTCAGGTGCCCCTGGAGTTGAGGTCCAAAGCTGTTGCAATTGTCCACTCCTTAACGGAAAGTCTCGGTGATGCGGCCAGGCTCACTACTGAGATACGTTTACTGGGTTTTGGAGGTCTCCATTTAACGGAGCAAGTTGGTGGTGGCTTTAGTAAGTGGCCAGTCATGTGGGCCACGGTGGCTGCGGAGATAGGCGGGAAAAGTAGGTCCTGTTAAGCCTATTACCTGTTAGCAGGAAAACTAGATATCGCAATTATAGCAGTAACCACTATATTAGTCAGGCTTTAGCACGACTGGGAAGAGGGTGTTATTGTAATTATTTTAGGTGGCCGAGCTATAAGAATAAAAAGAGAAATAAAGAAATAGAAGAGAAATGGACACAGAAGGAAAGGACAAGGCGTAAATATATTTCTAATCTGCCTCGCCTGTAATAAGTGCAAATCCTTTTAAAGAAGGCGCTTGATTCGGTTAACTTGATGTACTTGTTAAAGTGCCTTCCTATCGCGAGATTGACCGCCATAGTCAGCCTTATAATGTAATGTGTATTTTTCGTCCGGGGGGCCGTAGGCCCCAAAAGTCCCCTACTGGGGCACAGGACGTGCTGAGCTAAAGGAATTACAGTCTATCTACACGCTAATTACAGAGATATTTGGCCCTAACGAGGATTAGTCATCCGCTACGCGAGATTAGTCTTTCCCTAGTTAGGCTTATAATAATGGTGCTGCTTTTTGCTATAGGGTAACCTATCTCTTGGATATAAATATTTTCAATAACATGGATTAGGATTAACATACTTAATAAGTGAGTGCCACAGACAAGCAAATGCCATATTACATTTTACACCTTAAGTTGCGATTTTAAAAGAATTATTATAATTTAAAACTAAGCTTAAAATACCTAAAATTTAAATAAATAGTTAAGTAAATAGAAAATTATATAATAGATTTTTACTAAACTGTATTTATCTTTATTTATAGAGTTATTATAAAAAAGTGTATTTATACTATATTTTTTTATTATTATTTAATATAACTGGCTTAAGAAATTAATTAAAGTTTTAATAAAAAGACAATTATATAACTTTTTCTTTAATACATCTAAAATCATTTTTTTATAAATTTTTATTACTTATATAGCTAGTTTTAGAAAATCTAATATTTTTACTTTTAGTTGTACAGTATAAGTATTGCATTTGCTTGTCTGTGGCACTCGCTTATTAAGTACGTTAATATATACAATACGTAAAACCAACGGATAAGTAAGACTAACAGACCACTTTTCACCTTAAAGACAGTTTTTTAAATAATTCTTAAAAATTCAAAGTAAGCTTAAAATAGCTAAGACTTTAATAGCTTATAAATAAGTCTTAAAATAAGCTATATTTACTTTCTTAGATTTTTAAAAAATTCCTATATAGCTATAAACCTTAAAGTCTATTTATACTATAAGATACAATATATCTTAAGGTTTTCTATATAAATAAAATTAATTAAAATTCCCTGGAAAATACTTCTGAGTATAATTAGCTATACTATTTTAAGAAATAACTTTTCTAAAATTTTAGCTATTTTATTTAAGTTTTAAAATAGTATAGAATAAGCTATTTTTTACTGCACAGTATGCCGTTGGTTTTGCTTATTGTTATCTCTTAATATTTATAGCTTCTTTTGTTTATACTAGGATAAGGTGCTTATAAAGTAATTCAATATCTTATTATATTATATTTCATAAATATGGGTTTACCAAACCGTATTCTTCTTCATGTAACAACACTTGTATTTACTAAGTATTGAGAGAAATACTGGTTGAAGAGACAGTGTACTTTAGAATACTCTTAGGCTATGAATCCATATAATAATATCTCCATATACCAACAGATTATGTTTATATTGCTCTTGTTGTTATTAGTCCCCCGCGTTACTAACGACCCGTGAATAGCAGTTTGCCTATGAAAAAAGTACACAAGGAAATTACACGAGACCTTGTTAATTAGACTTTTTCAGATCGGTTGTGTATGAACTCTCGTCACAATATCGCACCCAACCGTCGAGATTCATCTTTTTAATAATCGTACTGAAGTCCTTGGTGCCTGTGGCGTTGCTCGAATTGCCACATATCGCGTTAACCGTTGAGTCTAGAACCCTATCAGGAGCCCCTGCAGGATACTCTATGTTGAACACGGGTTTCCCGTCATTTATAAAGGCCGCAAATGTCTCGCACTCTGAATACTCGATGCACTGTTCGTTGACTGAAAAGCGCACGACGTCAAGAACGTCAGGGATAATATCGCCATTGTTTTTCAGACCCGTAGACATATTATAGGCGGCAGCTGTCTCGGATAGAAATTTGACAAAATCAACAGCATCGTCTTGAGTAAGGCCAAGACCATTATCGTTTTGCTTAACATGCATTAGCAACACATCACATACCTAGATCGTCTACCAACTACACAATTGGTGAGATGGGGGCCAACTTACGAAACCATCAACGTTATCTGGATCAATAGCATCACAGCCCTTCTTTGCAGCATACTCGATGCGTTTCTTCATGATGTTGCGTACCTTTCTGTTGCGAACATCGACCCAACGTTCACCAGACCAACCCTCAAGCTCTTTACCCAGGTGAGCTTCTTCAAACTGGTCCTTATCGTCTCTCCAGTTCTCATATGTCCCGGCACTGAAGTAACATATGACCTTCTTGCCAGTCTTGTGCAAAGCTTTGAAAGTGTCGGCATCATTGTCGAAGAGATCTACATCGTAGATTGTTACATTGGGCTCGACGTTGCCGTCATCATCAATCGCAATGGGATCGAGAAGCACAATCTGCCAAGATTCCCCGACCTTGGGTTGCCAGATTTCTGTTTTGTTGTGTCTTTTGTTCGTGGCATGATCATGCTTTTCTGACCCATGATTCTTGCGGGAATAGACGACGCCTAAAACTGCCCCAAGAGGAATTGTAATGATGAGGAGAAGCCCGACGAGAGGGAGAATTTTCCACATCGGCCAAGAGGTCTTGGCAGCGAGGCGTTTGCCAAAAGGAAGCTGTGCAGCGGCCATGGAGGAAAGAAAAACCACTGATTAGTACAGGGCGGGGAATGAGAAATAACTTCGGAAGCAGAAAAGCGGCAGTGAAGGATTGGGATCCTTTGGTACTACTTCCTATCGCATTGCAAACAGTTGTCAACCATTGAACCGGAGAACCCCGAGATACTATTAATAATGCATGTTTACGATGTAATTAGAGGGTAAAATCTTACATAGAGAGAGAAAAGGCCACCGGAAATAATAACCCGACACGTTACATCTGTTAAGCAACCCCACCAACTATCAAATGTCGTTAGGATGCAAAACGGGTCATTAGATTAATGATAGTCTGAGAGGGTTGAGCAAGTAAAGACGCTAAGGACAAAAGTGACCTAGAATTATGTAGTGATGTAATTGTGCTTTCTTTCTAGGGTAATAAAATAAGGTTTAGAGATGAAGGGTATTCGCCCATGCTGCTGTCTCGTCTAATCGAACGCCACTTACAAGCTGCTAATCTGGAAAAGGTCCGTGTTGAGGGTACACCAAAGTGCTAGCCATCGCTATGTCCCCCTCCTAACGCAGGGGCCGCTTTGATATGACACCACCAAGATGACTTTAAGTGTTGAGTTTCGGCGCGGGCTGCGCGCACGGTTTGTGCTCACGCAATGCACTGCCACGCATGGATAGGAGACGTTGGGGTCTGCTGTGGACGCCTCACCTGCGCGCCAAGACTGAGAACAAGCATGCGCATCATTGGTGTATAGGCGGCTATTAGCGCAGGAATTTTCTGATTAAACCGGTGGGAACCGGATCATCACGGCGTTTGGATCGTCTTTCAATTGAAAGAGAGTCTCGTCACTGTTCACTCATAGTTGCCTTGTCAAGACCGCCACCACCAGTGAGCTATGGCTTTAATGTCGAAACCGGAGCCATTTTGGGAAGAAGCCTCCTCCTGACGGTTATTGGACTTGTTCGTTTTTGACCTACAACAGTTTGACTATTGAGTCCTGATAATTTGAGCTGTTGTGAACCTTGTTAGTCCTCTGTTCTATACTCTAGGCTTGTGTCTTTATTAAGGATGCCATATGCTGAGATTCAGCCTCTTTCACTCACCACTCGTTTATCATTCTTTCTTCCATCATCACCTTTTCATGTGGCTTAATAGCTCCACTTTCCTTAAAGACTCGTCCTGTGTTGTCACCCTTTGAGTTTTTGTCGTTACTTCGTCACTCATTCTGTCATTTTCCGATATCAAAGTCGTAATGCGTTCCATTATAGGCTTTGTCGTTGCTGCCCTCGGTTTGCTGGGGGCTAGCGACGCTCAGACGTCTTCTGATACTCCTGTCACTGTTGCTTCCACTGCTACCTTGGACTCTACAGTCCTCATCATTGCCCCTGATGAGTATTCGGCCTCGACTGCTAGCTTAGGTCTCCAGGGTTATGGCATCCCCTTCGAGAATCTCTTGGTTCCTCAAGCCGGTATCGATCTGCCATCCATGAACTCGTCTGCCTCGCATGGCAACTATGGTGGCATTATCGTCATTGGCTCTGTCTCGTACAATTACGATGGTAACTGGCACAGCGCTCTTACTGATGCCCAGTGGACCACCCTCTATGAGTATCAGGCTAATTTCCATGTCCGCATGGTCCGTATCAATGAGTATCCCGGTCCTCGCTTCGGTAAAGTAGCAGCTAAGAAGTCAAACCAATCTAGGTGGTGACTAATAAAGGTGATAGGTGCCAGTGCCATCGCTGGAGGATGCTGTGACAACGGCGTGGAACAACTAGTTAGCATCACCGACACCAGCGATTTCGCTACTGCCAATGTCAAGAAGTACGTTGTTAATACCGATGATTGGTTGGAGGGGAACACTTTCGCTAACAGTATTTAGGACCGCAGGATTGTCTACCAAAGGTCTTTACCACGTCCCCGCAACCATTACCGACACGAGTACTACTCGTCAAGTCGCTGAATTTGGCACTGCGCAAGGGTTTTCTAGCAAGAGCGTTGCTGCTGTAATCAACAACTTCAACGGCCGTGAGCAGTTTGTCTGGTTCCTCAGCTGGGCTCCTGACTGGTCACAGA
Source organism: Fusarium hostae (assembly GCA_002234235.1). Taxonomy (NCBI): domain Eukaryota; kingdom Fungi; phylum Ascomycota; class Sordariomycetes; order Hypocreales; family Nectriaceae; genus Fusarium; species Fusarium hostae. The sequence goes on along the minus strand of NJCR01001890.1, from coordinate 2,646 downwards.
CCTCGGCATTCCTTCAGCATACTCATATCCACTGGATGACTCGAGGTCTTTTCCTTGGCAAGCGCAAGATTCACTTGAACTGCCAAATTGACGACATCCAACTCTCCACTGGACTTTACTATCCAGCTGGTCAGGAGTTTAAGATCCGGACTGGTGATCTTAACGCCCACGTCAACTGGCAGAATAACCTCATGATCCGATTGCCTGCTGGTTCCGACTTTAGATTGGAGCTTGCCCATAATGGTAATGGAGATATCATAGCTGCCACAGACGGGAACGGGAACGGGCAGAATGTGTGCGTACCTGACTACGCGGTAGATTATGTATCCCCACCCGACACTCCCCTTGAATGGGTCAAGCCTCCTGGAACTGGCACGGATCTCTGGCCTGCAGAGTTTGTTGAGTATGGTTGGTCATTGAGTTGTGCCCAGCGCGATGCCTTCGCCACGTGGTTCTTGAACAGCGACAACCTTAATCAGTTTGCCCATCTGTCTCATACCTTCACCCATCTGGAGCTGAACAATGCCACATACCATGATGCCTCTCGAGAGATCCACTTCAACCAGGCCTGGATGGCCCAGATGGGAATTGACAAAGCGACTCGATTCTCCGTGCATGGTCTCATCCCCCCCGCTATCACCGGCTTGCACAACGCCGATGTTATTAAGGCTTGGTTAGATAATGGCATCTCCTATGTCGTTGGTGATAACACCCGCGTTCCCTTGCGCAACCCAAGCAACAAGTTCTGGCCTTTGATCAGCACTGTCGCGGCAAACGGCTATGATGGCCTTGTCATTCTGCCTCGATTTGCAACAACTATTTACTACAACTGCGACACGGCTGAGTGTACCACAATGGAGTGGGTCAATACATCTGGGGGCAGCGGAGGTTTTAGTGACCTCCTGGCCCAGGCTAAGAACGATAACACGCGTTATTTATTATCCCTGATGTCCGACCCTTATATGTTCCATCAGGCCAATTTACGCCAGACCGACATGCCAACTATCACTGTGGGAGATCAGACCGGCAAAATGTCCCTTGTTATGTCATGGGTTGAGACTATTACTCAAGAGATGACCCGGTTGACGAACTGGCCCATTACTTCACTCAAGCATGACGACATCGCACAATATTTCCTTAACAGAAAGGCGGTTGATGATTGTCATCCAAAGCTCTCATACACTTTCTCTGACAATGGCCTGTCCATCAAGTCGATAACTGTTACTGCGGATGGCAATCAGTGCAGCACTCCTATTCCCGTTACCATCCCCTCGGGTTCTGTCACTTCCTCCGGCGGCTCTGCTACTGCGGATCAGGTCGGCACTGAGCCTCCAATCCAATGGGTGAAACTTAGTGGCTCACCTGTTACACTTACACTTAGCAAAACTGTTTCCCTTTGAGGTGTATACCGAATAGAGATGTATTAGATCAGTCTGCTGACCATCAGAAGATCTTGCATAACTTGGGATGTGTATATTATATTGTAAAATAAATTACTGATGGATTAAATAACGTACTTAATAAGCGAGTGCCACAGACAAGCGAATGCCACACCTCACGACACCCTACTGTACCAATTACCCGGCGTATCAGGTCCTAATACACGAAATCATGGTCCGTGCACGCAACGCAGCCCCATCACGGCAGATCAGATGGTTTAATAGTAATTTCTCCTTAATTATGTATAGGTTATCTCCTTTCGAAACTTCTTTCTTATTACTTTACGATTAAGCGATAAACTTCAAAATATAGATGGTTAATGATAATATCTTTTCCTGCCTCTAGTTCTTAATCGATCCAAGGTAATCATTCGCAGGCAATTTAAGTCAAATCCTCCGCCAAAATGGGCATGCAGGCCAAGGCGTTAGGCCATGTATGACCTCAGCGTGATTCTGCAGGTGCATCATGTAAGAATATTCTTCGTCTGACCAGCTCACATACCGCGAAATGCCATACTTAAAAATTGCTTATGAGTATTGTACTGTGACGTACCCGGGATGACAGGTGTCGCGGTAAATGGGCGGTGGCTGATGCGGCTGTGTTGTGCTTTGTCTGCTGGACCTGGGCTAATCTACCCCTCACGCGCGCAATCAGGCTTCCTTCTGTTCTCTCTCCTCTCTTCCTCATCTTTCTTGATTGCTTTGATAGAACAGTGTTAATGGTTGACTAACTCGTCAGCGATCCCCGGTGACCAGGCCCCTCAAAGGACCGCTAAACCGCCTACCATGTCTACTCTACTAGAAAGGATTGTGCCGCTAAAGCCTCAGGTCTGCCTTGCATAAGCAATTAAGTAATTTAAAATAGACCTCTCTAAAGAGCAAAAAGCTACCTTTTACTTAAATAAGTGCCAATTATATTACTCCCCCCTAAATATCTATAATATTATATAGCTAATGGCTAAAATTGACTGTTATATTGCAGGAAATATTAATAATAGTTATTATTTTGGAATTTATTTTATTAATATCTTAAAGGCTATTTAGTAATTTACTACCCTTAAGGATATTATGGTAAGTAAATCTTAAAATATAATTATATAACGTGGTTGATAAGCAAGTGGGACAGACAAGCAAGTGGAACAAAAATCCCTCAACCTTACATCTAACTATCTAATCAATTAATTCTCAACCGCCTAATATATCACAG
>NJCR01000189.1:14663-30038 GCA_002234235.1 Fusarium hostae | reverse complement strand
TAAAGTATAATAATCTTATAATCCTAATAATATCTCTTAAACTTAATAAAGTGATAACTTTTATATTAATTATTATAATTATAATAATTTATTTATAATCTCTAGGCTATACTAATTTTAATCTTTCTTACCTTTCTAAGCCTATAACTATTATTCTAGCTATAATAAGGCCTATTATAAAGTTAGTCTTATTAAAATTTTAGATATTATCTAATTAGATTTTATACTTAGTAATTATATTCTATATAAGCCTAAACTAATTATAAATAATAGTTAGATCTTTATATTTAGCTCTCTAATAGTTACATCTTTAAAATAAATATATCTTTAGTTTTAGTTATTATTTTATAAAGTTATAAGCCTAATACTTACTAATAAGTAATATATTATAATTAGCTAGTAAAGAATTAGCTATTTCTTCTATAAAATATAACTATAATAGAAATCCTTATAAATTTAAATTAAGGATAAGTTAGATTATTATCTGCTCTTCTAGATTAAATAGTTTCTATAAGTTTAGGATAGAATTATATTATAATTAAGTACTATTTTAATAGTAATATAATTACCTCTTATTAATCTTATAGTTTTTTGCAGTATATTAGATACTAAGTTTTAGATTATTTTAAAAGGCCTAAAGTATAAAAAGAGTTCTAGCTTTATCTAAAGGTTATAGTATTTTTAGTTATTAAGAATTATCTAATTAGATAAAAAGTTAGATATTAGAGGGAAAAATGCAGTACTTACTTATCTGCGGCGCTTACTTATTAACTATGTTATATAAAATTATATGAAGAAAAATATATTAAAATTAAGATTTAATAGCTAAGATAAACGGGATTAGCCTTTAGTTATCTTATTAAATATTACTATTAGGTATCTAGGCTTCATTAGAATAAAGAAGCCTATATAATATAACTATAAGTATATCTTAAATTAAAAACAGAGGTTAGGAATATATTAATTAATATTTAATTTAAACCTAAGGACTTAAATAAATTTATTACTTTTATAATTAAAATTAATAACTAGTAATATAAAAGGTAATATAAGAAATAAATAATAAAATATAAAGGATCTTATAACTCTTAGTAAAATAAGGATTACCTAAATTAAGAAAAATAAAAACATATTAATATATAATATAATAGTAAATTATAATTTATAATTATTAGAGCTACTTAATAAGATAATACTAAAAAACCTTATAATATATTAAGAGTTAAATATTACAATTATAAGTAGCTTAAATATATTATTAATAAATATCCTTAGTTAACAAAGCCTAAACCTTAATTAAGGTAAGTAAATACTTAGGGTAATTTATAAATAAGACCCCTATATAATTATATAAACCTAAATATTAGGTATAATATAACGTCTATATAATATAATAGCTTTATATAAAGAATATAAGCTATTAATAAGATAAAACCCTTATTTAAATAGCTTAATTTAAAAACTATAAGATAAATTCTTAATAGAAAAAGATATTAAAGCTAGAAATATATCTTAAATCTTATTATTGTATTAAATAAAGATAAATAAGTATTATAAGGAAAGACAAGAGGACCTAGAGTATTAAGAAAAGGAAGGGAAAAAGTATTATATTTAATATCTTAGGAGAAAAAAAGAAAATAAGTAAAATAAATAAGAGGTAAAAGAGGTATCTTAATAATAATATATATAAGGAAAACTTAATATAATTAAAACCCTAGGTATAAAAAGAGAAGTAAGACCTTTATAATAGGAAATTAAGAAGTACTTAGATAACCTATAAGAAGAAAAATCTACCTTTAATAAGGGTAAGTATATATTTAAATAAGTAAATAATATCCTAAACAGAGTTGTATTTCAAGATATAAAAAAGGTAATAAGAAATAAATAAAAAACTAGAGATAAGCTTTATATAAATAAGTATTATAAGTCTTAGAATATAAAATATAAAAAAAAAGTAATATAAGTTCCATATAATACCTCTATAAGGAAGAAGAATATATTAGATAAAAGTAGAAATAACCCTATAAACTACTATTTAATAGGGATAATTATAAAACTTAAATATTTGTAAAAAAATAATATATATAAGGTATTAGGGAATATAAGAATACTAATAGATTAGAAGTATTATATATTAATACCTATTATATAAATAATATTATAAACCTACTTTATAAGGAACTTAGGTTTAGCTTAAATACTAATATAAGGATATTTCTAACTTATTTTAGATATAAGGAATTAATATAGGTATCCTATAAATACTATTAATATAAGATATATAAATAAAATAAGGAAGATAATAATTATTTTCTAATTATAATTCTTAATATATTTAATAGTAAACACTACTTAAAAGAAGAAGTCAAAGGGTATTTAGTATACCTATAATATAAAAGCCTTAGAATAATAAAGCTATAATTTAATATATTATATTATTAATAGATCTATAAGATAAAGAAACTTTATAAAGATATAATTAAAGAAGTAAAAAAGGAATATAAAAAGATAATACTAATAAGTAATAATAAGATATAAAGGTATTAACTAGTAGACCTATAGAAACTTAGTAATATTAGTAATATTATAATCTAAGATAAAGAAAATATACTACCGAGATAGGAATAGTTAACAATAGATAAAGAATAAGATATAAATACTAACCTATAGTTCTTCTAGGGAAGAAATAGAAGTATATAAATAATTAAAATAAGATCTCTAAGATAAGGAAAAGAGATAATAAGAAAATAAGATAGAAGATATATTATTTATTAATAAATTAGAGGCTTTAGAAGAATATATTATAGATTATTATAAAGGAGTTAACTATAAATAATAAAAATTATAAACTAATTTACTAAATAAGTTTAAGAAAAGTATTATACCTTTTATAATAATAAAGCTATAAAAGGATAATGAATAAGAATAAGAAAGACTTAGGTTAATAAGTATTTTAGGAGTTAAATAAGATAATAAACCTAACTGCCTAATATTATAAGCTTAGATTAGAGGAAAATAGCTAAATATATAAATAAATAATAAAATAAAGAAAAACTTTATCAATCTTAAAATAATTATAAAGCTAGGATTATTATAAAAGAAGAAGTAATTACTATATTAGCTTATCAACATAGAAGGATAATACTTTAATCCTAATAATAATATATTAGGTTAAGAGATCAATTACCTTTAGGTCTTTATTAGAAGGAGAAACTAAAAAATCAGTTATAATAATATTTCTTTAGAAGAAGATATAAATATTCTACTTAAGATAAATTAACTTAGATAATGAAACCTATATATTAATTAGAAGAATAGCTAGGTTATTTTTCTTAGTAGCCTTAATAGTAATAATAAAATAAATATAATAAGTAATAAGAGGTCTTAACTTATAATTAAGAGGATAAGTATAAATTAATATAAAATAAAGATTCTATTACCTTTAAAAGAAATATAATATAAATATAAGAAAGGCTAAAGATAGAAAATAGAAACCCTAGGTATTTTTAGGAGATAAGATTTATATAAAAAAGAATTACTATAAACTAGCTAGGATTAACTTAAGAATATTCTAAAAGAATATTAGATATATAATAAATTATTTAGAGAAGAACTAAGAATAAAAGTCTTAGAAAATAATAAATAAGATTATAAGACTAATCTTACAGATAAAAAACTACTATTTTTAAAACTATATTTACTTAATTAAAAGAAATTATAAGTTTAATAAGAATAGATTAATAAAATACTAAGAAAAGGCAATATTAGAGAATTAAGCTTATTAGTAGTAATAGTTCTTATATTAAAAAAAATAAAAAGGACTAATTAGTTATAAACTACTAATTGGTTAATATATATATTACTAAGGATAAGACCTTATTTCTACTTATTATAGAACTTGAGGACTAATTATAAGGCAAAAAGATTTTTATAGCTTTAGATCTTAAATAAGTATTTAACCTTTTCTATATTAAGGAAAGAGATAAATAGAAGATAATAGTTAAAACTAAATTTAAATCATTTTAATACCTAGTAATACCTTTTAGTTTTATGAAAATGCTTATAATATTTTAATAAATAATTAATAATATATTTTAATAATACCTTAATATTCTTATAATATATTATTTTAGTAATATCTTAATCTTCTTAGGTATTAAAGAAGAGTATAATAAAAATATTTATAAGATCTTAAAGATATTATAAGATATTAAGCTATTAAGTAAATTAAAAAAAAGATATTTTTATATTTAAAAGGTTAATTTCCTAGGATGTAATATTAATAAAATTAAAATAAAGTAAAAAGAAATCTTAATAATAATAAAATAAAAAATATATATTAATATTGAAGAAATGTAAGCTTTTTTAGGCCTTATAAACTATTATTAATCCCTATTTATATTAATAGTATACTAATATTTAGCTAATCTATTAAATCTATTATATATTACATCTTATAACCTATTTAACCCTCTTTATACTACTAATACTAATAATATAACTTTAGGTCTTTGAGTTTAGGTAACTAAACTTATATAAAACTTAATATAATCTCTTCCTATTTCTCTAGTTTATACGAACCCTATAATTACTCCTATTCTATCCTTATTAGGGCTTAGTCTTCTTTAGTACCCTTTTAGCCTGCTATTAGATATCCTTAAGCTACTTATTAAATAAGCTATTATAAAGGGCCTTAATAAATTCCGTTTCCCTCTAGATTAGATTTACCTCTCTAAGTAACTTCACTTCTAGTTTATTAAGTCCCTTTATCTTAAGATTAAGAAAGCCTTTATTAATTAGCTTATAGTAATATTATATAAGTAAGAGGATCTTATAACTAAAGATTATTAATTTAATATAGCTAATATTATTTACTTTTTTTTAATTTATTTTAATCTTTATTATTATATTATAAAGCTTATTATAATTTTTTTTTAATAGTTTATTTAATTTTCTAGGTTATATTATAGCCTTTTATTAAATAAGGCTTATTAAGATTAGGTATCTATAGGCTTTATCTAATAGTAGGTATTATAATAATAAAGCTATAATACTATTAGCAGTTATAATGAGAAGGCATAGGGGAAGTTAGATTAGATTAATTACTATAAAAATATAATAGATAAGAAGATTAAGGCCAGTAAAAAAGCAAGGAAGGCTCTCTAGCTAGGTTATATATAGCTAGGTTTAGGCTATAATTAATACAGCTAATTATAATAATATTAACTTAATAAAGCTTTACCCGCTAAGAGGTAATAAATATTTAAATTATATTGGACTTTAGGGATACTTAGATATACCTTTTAAGGCTAACTTATACACTTAAAAAAAAAGAATTATTAAAAATAAATATTTTATTTTATTATTTTACTTTAAGGCCTTTAGCTTTAGATTATATATTATTAAATATGTATATAAACCTTTAAATATTTCATAAGAGATATATTTTTCAACAAGTTATATTTAATCATTAAAATATTATTACATTAATTTATTATATTAATTATAAATTATTAATATATAATGAATACTTTCTTATAATCTTTTAATATTATAAAAAGATATATAAAATGAGAATATATTTAAACTTAAGCTTATTAGTATATATTAAAGGATTAATTATATAATTAGTAATTACTAAGATTAAATAATTATAATTAAGTTAATAATTATTAATATTAATTATATGATAGCTTATTTTATAACAAAACTAAGATTTTTAGCATATTTTAATATAATCTTTTAAAGTTAAGGCCTTAGTAATAATTATCTTATTAAGGTAATAATAAAGAGGATATTTGGCCTTTTAAGTATAAGAAAAATATCTTTCTTATATTTATAAATTAAGGCTATTTATTTAATTCAGTCCTAAGGTTTAAGATAATAGTTAATATAGTTAATAAGTAAGCTGACTAAATAAGTAAGCTAATTACTTTTATTTTTACCTTAGATTTAGGTTTTAAAAAATTCTTTAAAAACTTGAATTATATTTAACATAGTTATAATTTAAATAACTTATATATATATTTTAATTAAAATTATCTTAATTTTCTTAGACTTTTAAAAACATTTTATAAATATATAAACTTAAAGTTTACTTATTTTATAAAATATATTATATTTTAATGTTTTTTATATAAAATAAAATAGCTGAAAGTATTTAGAAAACTATTTTAATAAAGCGACATATATTATTTTATAACTTATTTTTATTAAATATTTAAGTATTTTATTTAAGGTTTTAATTTCTATAAGGTAAGGTATTTCTAGTTATATAATGTAGTAATTAGCTTGCTTATCTAATTAGCTTACTTATTAACTATATTATATAATTTAGTTAGATTTAATATTAAGATTATTATAATATTTAATATAATATATAATATCTTATATTATATTATATTGAAGAATAAATACTATGTTTTATTATCTTATTTTATTACCTTTAGCTTTATTTTATATATTATTAAATAGGTATTTTAGCTTTACAAAATAACATAATATAAAATATGATTTAAAAATTAAAATACCTATCTAATAATATAAAATATAAAGGTAAATTAATAAAAAAAAATAAAAAAAAAAGATATTTATATTTAATATAATATAATATAAGGTATTATATTTTATATTAAAAAATATAATACCCTTAATACTAAGTCTTAGTAGATTATAAAACTATTATCTTAAGTCGTAATATATAATTAAATAAATAGCCTTAATTTATAAGTATAAAGAAGGTATTCTTCTTATCTTTAAAAGGCTAAATACCTTTTTTGTTATTATCTTATTGAGATAATTATTAGTAAGGCTTTAACTTTAAAAGATATATTAATATAAGCTAAAAATATTTACGTCTGTTTTATAATACATTATTATATATTTATTATTAATATTAATTAACCTAATTATAGTTTATTAATTTTAATAATTAATAATTATATAATTAGTTTTTTAATAAATATTAATTAGCTTAAGTTTAGGTATATTTATATTTTATATTTCTTCTTATAATATTATAAAGTTATAAAATAATATTTATTATATGTTAATAAGTTATAATTATTATTATATATTCATTTACTAGTTTTTAATTATTAAATATTACTTCTTAGTATTAAGAAAGATATATCTCTTATTAAATATATATATATATTTTTTTTCCCTTATTATTAGCCTTAAATAAGTCTATTAAGGTTTTTTAATTTTTCTATAAAGGCTTAAATAGTAAGACCCCTGTAGCAGGCCATTATTATAAAATTCAAAATAAGATAAGGTTTATCTACCTCAATGGCGTAATTACTGCCTTAACTAAGTAGTATTAATACCAGCTCTCAGCAGCTAGGTCAACCTTCTTCTTTTATCCTACCCAAAGGACGCGCCTAGTCCATCCATCATACTTCCTCTCAAAGGTTAGCCAGACCTTAACCAAGTAAGAGATTAAGCACAAACTTATAAGTATATTCCCTAAACTAACTTCTAGTCACACTTACTAATATTAATTATAACTACTAATATAATACTATATAACAGCCTATAGCCTAATTAGGGCTATTATATAACTAATTATAATCTTATTAATATAATTAGATTAATACTAAAGTAAGCTAAGGGTAAAGATTATTATATATTATATAAGATAGCTAAAACATTAGGATAAACTTCTCTTTAAGAGGTCGATTAAGCCTAGTTAAGATAGTTATCTTTAAATATAACCTAATTAGCTTAATTAGTTATATAAATCTGGATTACCCAGGTAATATAATATCTCTGATCTAGCTAGCCAGAGAGCTATTTAAATTAAAGAAGCTAGAAGAGGCCTTATAGTAAGTAAGGCTAGTCTCTTAAGGCAGAAGAGGCAGCTTTCCTAGCTGTATTTATAGGCTTAGCCTGGTATAAAGAGTGGCTTAAGAATGTAATTATCGAGGCCAAATGGGTACTCTATATCCTCCCTCTTATACGGAAGTAATAGGCTGGTTATAGTCTAAGACCATGAGAGTAAAGGGATAGGGAGTCTATGTATAGCATTCTGAGATAAACGCGGGGTAAAACCGGGGATTAGAAATTTAAAGGAATTAGGTTAACTTTTCTATAGGTTAGTTAGTAAAAGTTAAATTAACCTAAAGTTATAACTTTATTAATTAAATATATATAATATGGCATATAATTAATTAACCTTATATATAAGAATAGATTTAGTAAAATTAGTAAATAAGTAGTGGTTTAAACTAGGTTAAATATATTATAGGCTAAATAAAGGTATTAAAAGACTTAGCTAATTACTTAAAATAAAATTAAAAAATATTAAGAAAATAATAGGCTATTATTAATAGTATTATATTAGGTAATAATAATAACTTATACTAGATATAATTTATAAAGTTAAAACATATAATTTAAATGATTAAGTTAATAATATAAATATTTATTAAAGAAAGTAAAGGCTCTTATGAGGTAGAGGAGAGGAAATAAGAGAAAAAAGAAAGAAAAAAGTTAAATTAAGAAAAAAAAGGGTTTAGTATTAAAGGAAAACTTTAAATATTAATACACTAAGGCTAGCTTAGTAGGTTAATAATAGATTAAATTAGGTTATAAGATAATATAATAAGAGAAATATAAATTAAGGATAAATACAATTAAATAATACTTAGGATAAGATATTATATATTATATTAACAAATATAATTACCTTAATATTAAGTCTTAGGAGATTATATAATTACTATCTTAAACCTTAAGACTTAAGTAAATACGTAGTCTTACTTTATAAGTTTAATATAATATATAATATATAATATTATATTATATTAATACTAATTATTATATTTTAATATCTTATTTTAAAATCTTTAGTTTTATTTTATATATTATTAAATAAGTATTATAACTTTTAAAAATTTTTTATTTAAATTATATAATTAGCTCTTTTTAATCTTAAATACTTTATTATTAAGGCTTAGTCTTTTCTAAGATCTTTTTAACTTATTATTAAATAGCCTTAAGCTACCTATTTTATATATTACTTAATTATAAGGTCTTAATAAATACCTTTTTTTTTAATATAAACTTATCTCTTTAAGTAGTTTCTCTTTTAATGTATTAAATTTATTTATCTTAAAATTAACAAAGCTTTTATTAATTGGCTTATAATCAGATTATATAAATATAATAATCTTATAATTAAAGACTATTAATTTAATATAATTAATATTTATTTTTAATATACTTTAAATTTTAGTATTATATTATAAAGCTTCTTCTAGTTATATTAATAATATATTAATATTTAGTTAATTTTTAAAGTCTATTAATATAAATAGTTAGATAAAGCCTGACTTTTAGTAGTAAATCTAGTTTATAATTATTTTCTAAGATTTTCCTTTTAATTTTATAAGGTGTAATATACTTATAATCTAGTTTATAGCTTAGTTGTTTTATTTTATTATTTTATATCGATAAATAGATTATAGTTTCCTTTATAAAGGTTAATCTTTTTAATCTTTTAAGGTTATAATATCTTTATATTATTCTTTCTAATAAATTATAACTTATTCTTAAGTCTTTTATATATTTCTCTTAACTTATTACTTATAATAATAGCTACTTGGTTTATATTTTTAGGCTCTTATTTAAAAGTCAAAATGCCTATCTAGTAACGCCTAAAATAAAGCTAAAGGTATTAAAGTAAGATAATAAAGTAAGGACTTTAGTTTTAATATAATATAATATAAGGCATTATTTACTATGCTAAAAAAAACATAATAACCATAATATTAAGTCTTAGCAGATTATATAGCTGCTGCCTTAAACCTTAAGATTTAACTTAATAAGTAGCCTTAATCTATAAGTATTTAGGTTCTTTTATATTATAATATATGTTAGGTATAAGTCTGCTATTTATATTAAATAGTATGAGTCTTATGCTTTTATTATAGGTAGTATTATAGGCTAATTAGGCACTTAAAAGCTTTTTAACTTAATTATCCTATTTATAATTAATATAATACCTTACGTATTTTTTTAATACTTAGTTTATTTAATTTATTTAAGTATCTGCCTATAATTTAAATATTATATTAACTGAGTAAGTGAATTATATATATATTATATGTCATTACTTGAACTTAGAGGAAAATATTAATCCTCTATTTAATAAGATTTCTTTTAGTAATTCTTATTTTCTTAATATCTTATTATAGAAAATATAAGTTATATCTTTTATATCTATTATTTCTTTATAAGGTAAGTAAATTAATAATTTTATAACTTTATTTATTATAATTATTATTTATTATAAAAGATTCTAATAAATAGTTTTTCTAATAATAGTAATTTAATTATAAAATCTATTATAATTAAGGTCTAAGGTTATTCTATAACTTTTATTCATTATAATTCTTTATAAGGCTTATATTATTATACTTTTATCTTAGTATAAATATAATATTACTTAATAACCTTTTTTATTATACTTCTTATTATCTAATATTCCTATTATATTAGTTATTTTAAGGTTTTAATAGCTCCTTAATAGTTATAGAGTAAATATATATAGAATTCCTAAATAAACTCTTATAGTTTTCCTGGAATTTCTTTATTTTCTTTTACTTATATTTATCCAAATTTTTATATTAGCAAAGTAAATTATTATTTTCCTTTTAAATTCTTTTTTAAAAGTTATTTTTTTATTTTTAATATATTAATAATATAATTTAATTATTTACTAATTATATTTACTTTCTTATTTCGTAAGCCTTTATAATAAATAATTATAGAATTAAGTTTATAGAGGTATTTAATATAATATAATTATTATTAATTAAGCTTTTATATTATAATATAAGTATTAATTATTAAAATTAAATAATTATAATTAAATTAATTATAATTAACACTAATTATATAATAACTTATGTTATAATGGAATTTAGGGTTTTTAGCTTATTTTAATATAATCTTTTAATGTTAAAGCCTTAATAATAATTACCTTAATAAGATACTAATAAAAAGGGTATTTAGCCTTTTAAGGATAAGAAAGATATCTTCTTTATACTTATAAATTAAGGCTAGTTATTTGATTAGATCTTAAGATTTAAGGTAATAATTATATAATCTACTAAGACTTAATATTAAGATTATTATATTTTTTAATAAAATATATAATACTTTAATTTATATTATATTAAAAATAAAAATTATATTTATTATTTTACTTTAAGGTCTTTAGTTTTACTTTATATATTATTAAATAGGTATTTTAACTTTTAAATACTAATAATATATTAGTATTTGATTAATTTATTAAATCTATTATATATTATGTCTTATAATATATTTACCTCTTATTTTATAACTAGTGCTAATAATTTTTAACTTTAAGTAATTAAACTTATTTAAAACCTATCCCCTTTATCTATATACATTATTATTCTCCTTTAATAAAACTACCAACTCTTTTACCCACTTCCTAATACTATAAAGTTACTTATTATATATGCTGTTATAAAGTTTCTCTAGGAGCTTATCTTATATCCTTTATAAATCTCTTTTATTTAATACTTATCTCAGAATTTAAAGGATTTATATCTTAGTATTAAAAATGGCTTTATTAATTTAAGAGTTATAGAAATATATTTATATAAGTTAGAGAACCTTATAGGTAAAGAGGTCTAGCCTGATATAACTATTATTAGTATTAATTATTTAGGCTATTTTAATTAGAATAGCTATTATATAAGGCTTAATATAATTAGCTTATTTAACTCTCAAAAGAGCTTTTTTAATTATTTAAGTTATATTATAATATTCTATTAAATAAGGCTTATTAAGTTATAATAGCTATTTACTTTTTAAAGCATTATAATAAGGCAGTTATAATACTATTAATAATTATAAGTAGAAATTAATTTAATTAACTTATTATAAAAGGATATTAAATAATTAAGGCTAGCTAAAAAATAAATAAGGCTTTTTAGCTAGATTAAATACAGCTAGGGTTAGGTTTTAATTAACGCAGCTAATTATAATAATATTAATATAATAAAGCCTTACTTATTAAGAGGTAATAAATGTTTAAATTATATTAAATTTTAAAGATACTTAAATATATTTTAGAAAACTAACTTATAAACTTAAAAGATTATGAACTTGCTAAAAATTAAAAAACTAAAAGTTTATAAAATAAGAATAATTAAAAATATATATATTTAAAAGTTAAAATGCCTATTAAGTAATGTATAAAGTAAAGCTAAAGATATTAAAGTAGGATAATAAAATAAGGTATTTATTTTTAATTTAATATAACATAAGGTATTATATACTATATTAGCCCCTGCTTATATGAATAATATGCTAATATTTAGCTAGTTTATTAAGTCTATAATATATTAAATCCTATAACCTATTTACCCTTCTTTATGTTACTAATAGTAATAGTCTCTATATATAAAAAGTAGCTCTTTAGTTTATCTATAAGGGCAGCTATTATTACCAGAGAGCTGCTTTTAAATTAGTAATAGCCTGGCCATAGTCTTAAACTATAAGAGCATAGAGATAAGAAGTCTGTATATAGAGTTAGATAAATGCAGGGTAAAGGCAGGGTTTAAAGGAATTGTATCAAAATTTATATAAGTTAGTTAGTAAAAGTCAAATTAACCTAAAGTTATAACTTAATTAATTAAATACATATAGTAAGGTATGTGACTAATTGACCTTATATATAAGAATAGATAAAGTAAAATCGGTAAAAAAGCAGTAGTTTAAACTGGGGATAGTATTTTTATATTTATAATACCTTATTTATAAAAGAGAGGTAATCTATTAAGTAACTTATCTATTTAAGGAAAAGTAGCTCTTTTAATTAAAACCCTTTATTAATTTAGTTTTTATAATTTAATATACCTTCTTAAAGTAAAAAGATTTAAATACTTTAAAGCTATTATAAAATAAATATTTTATAACCTTAAGGAGGGTTTTATAACTTTAAGAAAGGTATTATAGCCTTAAACTATATTTTATATTTTTAATAATTTATTTATTATTTTAATTAATTTAATATTTATTAATCCTTTTATATTATACTTATTTTCTTTAATATATAGTATCTTATTATAACTATTAGGAAAAGAATTTATATTCTAATTAGAATTTTTAATAATAATATATATTACTAATAATATTAATACTTTATAATAAGCATAATATATATTAATATAAACTATTCTTAAGTATATAGCTTATAAAATAAATTACTTTTTATTTTAAAAGTTTATTTTTTATTTTTTTATTTTAATATTATTAATATTTATTAATATTTAACTTTTTATTTTATAAGGCTTTATTTCTTTATTATACTTATTTAAGGTATATAAGCTTTATTATTAATATTTATATAATATTATCTACTTATACCTATTTATTTATATTTTAAATTGTTTTTAATATTTTACTAGGATATTAAATATTATTATATTTATATTTATAGCCCTTACTACAAGTAATAATAAGCTTAATATATATATTATTAAATAGCTTAAAAGCTTTTTTTGCCTTATTATTTATTAAGTTATAGTCCTAGTCTCCCTTATATTTATAAAGCTATATTTTATATTACTTATAAGTAATAATATGCTTTTATTAAGGCTATTATTACTAAAGTATATATTACTTTTAAGTTTTTGGTTTTCTAATGTTAATCTTAATAGTATTTTAATCAAGTATATTTTACTATATATCCCTTACTTAAGTAATACTTTTATTAATAAGAATAATAGTTTTTATGAAGATCATTTTAATAAGGGCTATTATAAGTAATATCTTATTAATAACTATTATAAGTATATTTATATAGCTGTAACTTAGGTTTTAAGGTTTAACATACTAGTTTATTTTATTTATCTTTTTATTATATTACTTATTTCGTTTTTATTTTTTTATTTTTAAAAGACTTTTCTTAATATAAATTAAGAAGATAAAATAAAGGTTTTTTATTATATTTTAATATTTTACAACTTATTAATAACTTTTATTAAGTACTAAAAAATAGAAAGAGAGAAAGAGAAGTATTATATTATATTAAAGGTTATACTAGCTAGTAATACCTCTAGGGGCTTTCTTATTATATATAATTTTTATTTTACCTAGGTAAGGCATATTTTATAGTTTTTAAATTTATTAACTACGTACTTGGCGCTATATCCTTTTATTCATAGGTATATATTTAAATTATAGTTATTTGTAAGGTATATAGCTTTTTTATAGGTTTAAATATAACTTTATATTTAATAAAACTAAAAAGGTATAAAAATATTTTTATTTTTAATTTTATAACTTAACTTATATAATACTATCTTATTTTCTAAATTTATACTTTTTTTTTAAAAAATAAATAGGTATATATTTTCTAAACTAGCTTTTTATTTATTAAATTTATAACTCTTTTAAGATATTTTAAATTAATCTCTTAATAATATCCTTATTATATTACTTAGTAATTTAATATTTAATATTTATTAGCTTATTTATTATATATTTTATATTTTTTATATAAATAAGGGAAATTATTTTCTCTTTAGTATAATTATATAGCTAATAGTTATATATTTATGTATTAATATTTAATTCTTAACTTTTAGTAGAAATTATTAAGTAATTTAATAATTTATTAATTATTATATATATTATATAAAGGTATATTTCATAGCTTAAAGTATAGGCCTTTTAGTAGCCTTTATTAAAATAGGCTTTTTTTAATTACTTAAAAAAGTATATATACTTCTGCTTTTATTATTAAATATATAATTATATCTTATTTATTTATTTATTTATTATTTAATTAAATTTTTAAAAAACTTTATTATAAACCTTATAAGCGTTTTTAATTAGGAATATTATTTATAAAAGATATATTATTATAAGCTTTTTATCCCCCTTACTTTTAACCTTATAAAAAAGAGGCTATTTAGCTTTTTAGCTTTTTTATTAGTAATATAAATAATGAGACCTCTATAGCAGGCTATTATAATAGAGATCAATATTAGATGAGGTTTATTAGCCTTAATGATGCGATTGCTACCTTAACCAAGCAGTACAAATACCAGCTGCAGGTTTACCGCTCAGCAGCTAGATCAACCTTCTTCCTTTAACCCACCTAAAGGAATACCGCGCCTAATTTATCCATTGCACTTCTACTTAAATTATAAGCTTTCAATCTTTCTTTTTTAATTATAAAAATATAATATAAGTAGGTAATTAAAGACTTGCTTAATAGCTTATATATACTTCTAAATTAAATTATTTATAAATTATATTAAGTAAGATATAGTAAATATAATATTTAATCTTATAATAATACTTATAACGTGGTTGATAAGCGAG
>NJCR01000189.1:1530-11598 GCA_002234235.1 Fusarium hostae | reverse complement strand
TTATAATACTTTATTTTTAAGGAATTTTATATTATATTAAATTCTTAATTTATTAATAATAAATTAAATAAAATAATATATCTAATAGCTTTAAAGGCTAATAAGGAATCCTTAGAGTTTATTAATATTATTATTAAATAGTTTAGGCTAATAAGGTTAAAGGATTTTTTTAAAGTCTTTTTTAATTATTATAAAAGCTATAGTATATTTAATATACTCCTTATAGAGTTTTTAACTATTTTTAGCTTTTTTTTTAAGTACTTTTATAATCTTAATACGGTTAGTTACCTTCTTCTTTAGATTTTTAATCTTATTCTTAGCTATATTAGAGTTATTCTTTACATTCTCTAGGAAGTTATTATATTACTAGCTAAGCTATTTAAGTCTATATTTAAGTTTTATAACTTCCCCTTTATAAGTATTTAAATAAGTAAGGGTTATATCTTTTTTATTTTTATTATTAGTTTTTATAAAAATATTTACTAGGTTAGGGGATATCTCTTATTATAAATAATATAAAATATATCTTAAGTTAAAAGGCTAGTTAAAAGTAATAAGTATTATTATATTAATATTACTTAGTATTATATAATATATTTTAAATAAAAGCTATTAATATATAATAGTTAAGTTTCTTAAATAAGTAAGCTAGTTTATATTAGGTTTATATTTATAAATTATATAAGGTATAATATTAAGTATTATAAAATATTATATTTCTTAATAATTAAGTAATATATATTAAGCTTATTAATATAAAAATACTTTATTAATAGCTAAAGAGCTAAGTTTTATAAAAGTGCTAATAAATATACTTTATATATTAAAAGTAGCTTAATAGCTTAATAAAGAATAATAATAATTTAAAAGTAAGATCTCTAAGGCTTATTAGTAATTTATAATAATCTACCTTTAGGTAATTAAACTTGAATAAAAGTTAATATATTTTCTTCTTATTTCTCT
This sequence comes from Fusarium hostae, assembly GCA_002234235.1. NCBI lineage: Eukaryota > Fungi > Ascomycota > Sordariomycetes > Hypocreales > Nectriaceae > Fusarium > Fusarium hostae. Next base: position 10,635 of record NJCR01000189.1, on the reverse strand, counting down.
ATAAAATATTATAATTACCGCTCTTATATCCTAGATATTATATAATAATATACCCTTTTACCAGGGCTTAGTCTTCTTTAATATCCTCTTAGCCTGCCTTTAGATAGCCTTAAGCTACTTATTATATAAGCCGCCTAAGTAAAGGGCCTTAATAAATTTCCTCTTTCTCTAGCTTAGATTTATCTCTCTAATTAGCTTCCCTTTTAGCCTATTAAGTTCTTTTATCTTAGAATTAAAAAAGGCTTTTTAACTAAAAAGATAACTATTATAAAGAGAATATATAAGTAAAAAGATTATATAATTAAGGGCTATTAGCCTAATATAGCTAATATTATTTCTATATAATTAGGCCTTTTTAATTATTATTATTATATTATAAAGCTTATTATAATTATCTTTCTTAATAGCTTAGTTAATTATATTAATTATATTATAGCCTTCTAGTAAATAAGGCTTATTAGGATTAGGTATCTATAGGCTTCTTCTAATAGGTATTGTTATAGTATAGCTGTGATACTATTAGCGGTTATAATTAGAAGGGGAAGTCAGATCTGATTACTTAATGCGCAGTAGATGATTTAAGCGTGGTATAGGTTGGCGAAAAACCTTTAAAGTAGAATATAGGAAGAAGATTAGGGCCAGGTAAAGAGTAGGTAAGGCTCTCTAGCTAGGTTATATGCACCTAGGTTTAGGCTATAATTAAGGCAGTTAATTATAATAATATTAACTTAATAAAGCTTTGCCTACTAAGAGGTAATAAATATTTAAACTATATTAGATTTTAGATATACTTAAATATACTTCTTAAGGCTAACTTATAAACTTTTTAAAAAAAAAGAATTTATATATATATAAAAAGTTATTACTTAATAAGAAAAAGTCTTTATATTTATATTTTTTTTTCTTATATATCTTTATATAAATATTAACTTATCTTATTATATTAAATATAATTATAATAAAAGTAAATATATTTTATATATTTTTTTAATATTCTTTTTTTTATTTATTTATTAATAATATTTTAAGCCTTTTATTATCATTAAATATAACTAGTTTAGTATTATATTATATAAATAATATTCTATAATATTATTTTACTTTTTATTATAAGTACTAAACCTTTATTTATTTAATATGTATTAATTAAATATAATATCCTAAGTTTTAAAATACTTATTAAAGAAAATTAAGTCTTTTTCTTAGTAATATCAGATATTAAATATATAGCCTAGAAAATTATAATTATAGCTTTTAATTATTCAATTAGAATTACTTTAAATAAAAACTAAGCTAACATATATAAGATTTCTACTTATATTCTTAAATTTAGCTTTATATTTAAAAAAACCTTTTTATTAATTTTACTTTTAATCTTATAATTATGTAATAGCTTTTTCTATTATTAATTTTACTTATATCCTCTTTTTATTATTTATTTATCTTTTTATATTTAATTAATCTTAATTATATATTCATATTTTAATATCTTGTTAAAATTAATAAGAGCGTTTTTTATCTTTTAAAGATTATTATAATATAAGTATTAGTTATATATTAAATTTAATTTTATCTTAATAGCTAGAAACTTCTATTAAGTTAAGTCTTAATAATAAATAAAAGGTAATATTTAGATATTTAATAAGTAGGCCTCCTATAACCTATCAGCTTTTAATTTTTATGTAAAACTAAGTAAATATTAAAAGAGATTATTTTATTATTACTTTTATAAATTCCTTATAATATCATAATTCTAGTTATACTATTAAGGCCCTACTTATTAATAATAATAAAAAGTTAGTTATTATTTATATATAATATTAAGAATATAATAAAATAAAAATACTAATAATAGGTAATTAATAGTCGCTTAGGGTATTAGGTTAAAATAAAAAAAGGTTTATTTATAATTAATTTATTACTTATATATTTTATTAGTTTTATAATAATGTTAATTACCTAAGTCTTAAATTTTTAATTTAATATTCTTTTTTAATTATTTTCTTTTTCCTTAAAATAAAACGTTCTTATAATTTTTATTTTTTATTTTTTTTATTCAAGTTAAGATTTCTATAATTAATAATAATTTATGATGTATTCTTTATATTTATAGTAATAACCTATTAATTATACTTAAGTACTTATCCTTTATATTTAATTAAATAATAGGGTTTCTTATTCATTATCTTTTTCTTTTTAATATATTTAACTTCTTATTAATTATCTTTCTCTTTTAGGTTTAATATTAATAGGGTTTTATAGGTCCTTTTAGTTTTTTATTTAATATACTTTAAGGAGGCTAATATAAAAGATAATATAGATTTTTATATATTAGTTTAAGAAGGTTAATTAACATATTTATAGCCTAATATATTTAATATTCTTAGTAATTATATAAAATTTAAACGTAAATTCTATAAAAGCTTTATTTAAGAGAATTCTTAAAATAATATTAATATTAAATTTATATGTAAGTTATATAGCTTATATAAGTTTTAGTTAAATAGTTTAATTAGTATTAATCAAGTATTTTAGATAATAACCTAATATGTAATTTTTAATTTTTTTTAATTATTTATTACTTTATATATAAAATCTTATTAATAATTATTATTTAATTCTTAAATAATAATAAAGCATTAATTAAAATATAATAATAAATATAAAGGTTTTCTTTAATATTATCTTATCTAGGGGTAATAAATTATAGCTTTATTTCTTTATCAAAGAGTTTAATAAGCTTAAATAATATTTATAAAAATAGGTAAGAATTATATAAATTTTAGAAGCTTATTTATTATTATTAGAATTATATTAACTTTCTTTCTTTTTAAAAATTTTAATAATAATCTAATAATAAAATCTATTAAGACGTCTTTTTATAATTAGATTAAAATTAATAAGCTTTTAAGTTTTTTATAAGAATAATATTGTCTTAATTTTATCTCTTAGTAAATATTATATATATGTATAAATTACTTTATATTAATTTTAAGGCTTTTTTAATATATTTTCTGTTAAATTAGCTCTTAGGTTTTTTGTAACTTAAAATATATTATAAATAGATTTTTATAATATAACTTAAACATCTTATTTATTAAGCCTAGCTTTATTAATATAAAAAGTTTATTTCAAAAGTAAAATAAATTATTTTTTATTAATTAATCTTAAAAGCCCTTATTATTATTTACTTAAGAAATATAAGTCCTTTAGCTAGGTATTAATTTATTTTTTTAATTAAATTAAGTCAATAACTTTAATTATTAATTTTAAAATTTTATTTTTAAGAGGTTTTTTTTAATTTAAATACTTTTTTATAATCTTATTAAGAATTATTATAAGTAATTTTAATCTTTTTTAAGATTATATATTAAACTTAAAATTCTTCTTAATATTACTTATATATTATACTAATACAACTAGGTCTATTATAATACCTAAAAATATCTTATTAAGCTTAAATATACCTAAGGTTTAAGATAAACTTACTTTCTTTATCAGTATGTTACTAAACCTTTTCTCTTATTTTTAATTTCTTATTATAACTTATATTTTTATTATTTCTTTTTAAAGATTTTAGAAGTCTTAGCTTTTAATACTTACTTCTTTTAAGCTTTAAGGTTTTTAAATAGGCATTATTTAAGTTTATCTTCCTTTTATAATATTTAATTGTAAAATTATAAGGTATTAAGTAAAAATATTGTCTTATTTATTTTCTATTTCATTTAGTATTTCTTATAAAAGATTCTAAATTTTAATAATTACTTAAGGCTTTTATTTATTTTAAAAACCTTATAAGATAATATTATTAATATTTAAATAACTTTATAATAATTATCATCTTTATAATTTAACTTAAAGTTATTAAACTTTTAGAATTAAAATACTACAAATAATAATATTTTTTATTATTTAACTAAGATAATGTTGTAGCTATTATATATTTTAATATATTTATTTTTATATAAATATATCTCTGAGGATATTTATAATATAGTATTAGGTCTTTTTTCAACTTAATAATAGGGACCTAAAATACCTATTTTTTCTAATAATTTAATTTGATTTAAAAGTTAAAATGCCTATCTAATAATATATAAAGGTATTAAAATAAGATATTAAAATATACTTTTTATTTTTAGTAAAATATAATATAAGGCGTTATATACTATGCTAAAAAAACGTAATAGCCTTAATATAAAGTCTTAGTAGACTATATAGTTGCTGCCTTAAACCTTAAGATCTAGCTAAATATGGCAGGTTAGTAATAGATTGGATTAGGTCGTAAGATAACGCAGTAAGAGAAACACAAGTTGACGATAAATATAGTTAAATAACACTTAGGATATATTTTTATTTTCCCTACCTTATAAACTTTTTAAATCTTTTTTAAAAAGGCTATAAGAGGTATTATTACCTTAGAATATCTATAAATAAACCATTTATAAATGTTAGAAAAGGTTAAGAATATTTAAATCTTCTTATAAGTAGTAGATTTAAGCTATTTTATAATAATTTAAATACTTTTTAGGTGTATTTTGATATTTTTAATAGTTAAAATAAATTATAGAAAGTTAACTTTGTTTTAGTAAAAAGAATACTTAAAAGGCTTAATATATAGCTTTATAGCCTTTATATAATCTAAGTTTTAGTTTAAGTAATTAATATTATTTTCTTATATCTTTAAGAATATTAAAATATTATATAAATATATAATATCAATAATATTTATAAGGCATTAAAAGGCTTAATAGATATAATATTAAAATATAATAAATATATTAATAAGTTTAAAGGGTATTATTATATATATATAATAATTATATTAAATATAAAAAGTAGTTTTATTTTTATTTTTATTTTATTCTTTTTCTTAAATATAAATCTTATAATATATATATTTTAAATTTTAAAGGTATTTTATTAATTTAATTAGATTTTAAAGGTTTTTTATTAACAGGGAACATAATTTTTTAATAAAAATAATTATAAAGATTTCTATTTTATTCTTAATCTTTTTGAGAAATTATTAAAATTAAAGGAATTTAAAATCCTTATAATAGCCTTTAAATTATGATTTTTTTATTTTAAAACCTATTTTAATTTAAAGGTTTACTAAGATTATTATAAAAAAAAATATATTATAATTTTCTTTTTAATATTTATTAAATTCTTAATAATTTCTTATATTTATTCTTAGTAATTAATTAAGGTAAATAATACTTTTTAATATCTTATTATCTCTATTTAATAATTATTAGCTTTTTAAAAAGAAATATTTATTTAAATCCTTAAGATTTAATAAAAATGTTATTAATTATATTAGTTTTTTTTTTTTTTTGTTTATAAGTTAGCCTTAAAAGGTATATCTAAGTATTTCTAAAACCTAATATAATTTAAATATTATAGCCTAAACCTAGCTATATATAACCCAGCTAGAAAGCCTTACTTACTCTTTAGCTAGCCCTAATCTTCTTCTTATAACCTACTTTAAGGGCCACTCTATCACCGACACCTGCAGATACCATGCTTAAATCATCCACTACGTAGTAAGTAATCCAATCTGACTTCTTATACCTTCTAATTATAACTGCTAATAGTATTATAGCTTTACTATTATAATACTTAGAAGAAACCTATAGGCACCTAATCCTAATAAGCCTTATCTAATAAAAGGCTATAATATAACCTTTAAAATTAAAAAAGCTTTCAAGAAAGACAATTATAATAAGCTTTATAATATAATAATAAAAATTAAAATAAACTAGGAAAAAGAAGATAATATTAATTATTTTAGATTAAAAATCTTTATTTATAAGATCCTCTTACTTATATAGTCTTATTATTAGCTAATTAATAGAGGCTTTTTTAATTATAAGATAAAGCTACTACTTAAATATAATTAAGAAGTTATTATTATAAATATAAAGAATATCTTATAAATTATTACTAATTAATAGAAATTTTAATTTAAAAAAGAAGATAAGAGGTTAAAATTATAAGTAGGTTTTACTTTAAGAAAGAAAAATAATTAAAAAAAAATATCATAAATTAAAAATCAAAAAGTCTAAGTAAATAAAATTATTATAAAAGTATAAAAGTAAATAAATAATAAACTAATTATAAGTAAATTACTTTTAATTTTAACCTAATACCTTAAAGGATTATTAACTACTTATTATTATTACGCTTATTTTATTATATTTTTAAAATTATCTATATATAATGGCTAACTTAATATTATTATTTATTATTAGGCCCTTAATAATATAATTAAAACTATAATGTTATAAAAAACCTGTGAAAATCATAATAAAATAACCTTTCTTAGTATTTACCTAGTTGTATATAAGAGTTATAAGATAATAAGTTATAAAAGGCCTATTTATTAAATATATAAATATTACCTTTTATTTCTTCTTAAAGCTTAGCCTAATAAGAAGTTCTAACTATTAAAATAAAATTAAATCTAATATAAAATTAATACTTGTATTATAATAACCTTTAAAAGGTAATAAACACTTCTATTAGTTATAATAAGATATTAGGATTTTAATATACTATAAAGGCTAATTAGATATAAGAGAATAAATAAGTAATAAGGAAAAAGCTATAGGTAAAATTAATAATAAAGGAGGTTATTATATAATTATAAGAATTAAAAGTAAAATTAATAAAAAGATTTTCCGTAATATAAAATTAAACTTAAGGATATAAATAAGGATCTTAAAGATATTAACTCAATTTTTATTAAAAATAATCTTAATTTAATAATTACAAGTTATAATTATAATCTTTTATATTAAATATTTAATATGTCTAGGAAAAGGAAAAGATTTTCTTAATAAATATTTTAAAACTTAAAGGATTATAATTAATTAATATATATTATATTAATAAAGTTTTAATATTTATAATAAAAGGTATTATGAAATATTACATATATAATATAATATTAAGTAATAATTAAAATATATAAAGAATTAGCTTTTTATATTAAGATATATTAATAGATAAATAATAACTCCTTAGGGATTAAAACTTATATTAATCTTATTAATATTAATAAAATTAAAAGTCTCCTTATAAGTCTTTTTTATATATATAAGGGATTTAAATAGCCAATTAAAAAAATTAATTTAGCTTATATTACATTTTTAATATTAACTAAGGGAACCTTTCTTATTATAAGCTTTAATTAAATTTATTATAAATTTAAGATATTTTATAATATTAAGCTAATTATTTTTAATTATAATAAGAGGCCTAAAATACTATTGGTAAATAGGATATAAAAAGGAGATAATAAGAAAATATATAAGATATATTTACCTTTATTATAATTATACTTAATATAATAAGATAAGTTAATAGTTACATAGCGACATATAGGTAAAAGGGAAATATATAAATCTAAAGACTTTTTCGTATTAAGTAATAGCTAATTAACTGCTTTTATATATATAAATATAATATATATAGGAAAAGTAAAAAGTATTAAAGCTAAGTAATATAAGAGGAATAAATAGTTATCCCAATTTCTTTAATCCTAACTTTAATAGAATTCCTATTAAACCCCGCCTTTACCTTATATTTACCCTAGAAACCTATATATAAACTACTTATCTTAGCTTCACTTTTATAATCTTAGATTATAACTAGCCTGGCTTATATAGCTCTAGTTACTTCTATATAAAATATATATATATATATATCTTTTTAGCCTTAATAATTATATTCTTAAGCTACTTTTTATATTAGGCTAAGTTACTTATCTTAAGAGATTAACCTTATCTTAGGGCTTTTTATAACTTTTTTAATTTAAATAATTCTTTAGCTAACTAGGCTAAATATATTATATTACCTAAGTAATTAGTAAATTATATAATTATTACCTTAAACTTTAAGATCTAATTAAATAAATAGCCTTAATTTATAAGTATAAAATAGATATTTTTCTTATTCTTAGAAGGCTAAAGATCGTCTTTATTATTACCTTTTTAAGGTAATTATTTTTAAGGCTTTAATTATAAAGATTATATTAAAATAAGCTAAAAGCCTTAACTTTTATTATATAATTATTATTAATAGCAATTAACCTAATTATAATTATTTAATTTTTATAACTAATAATTATATAATTAATCCTTAAATAAGTATTAATAGGCTTAAATTTAAATATATTTTCTTTTTTTTTCTCTTTTTAATTATAATAATAATTTTATAATTTTTATTAATTTATTATATTTTAATAATACGTATTAATCCTTAATATTATATTTATAATTATAAATTTTCTTTTTATTATTTCTCATATTTAAGTTTATATGTATGTATATTTTAAGGGTTTCTTTTTTATTAAGAAATAACATAGTTAATGAGTAAGTGCTCTAAGAATCCCTTAACCTTGCATTTACCTATCTAATTAATTAGTTCTTAACTACTAAGTATATTATAATCATTAAATAAAGCTAGAGTTCTTTTTGCCCTTTGAGCCCTTTAAACTAAGCTAAAAATAAGCCTTTAATATGTTATAAGTATTTATTAAGTTATCCGCTTTGTATGATATTATTGCTAAGCTGGTATTTAATTATAATATAATACTAACCCAAATTTATAACAACTATTTAATTTAAAAGAAGAAATAATAATTAAGTTTATTTTTAATTTAAATTTATAAGAATTTCTCTTATAATTATATTTTATAGAAGATATCGCTAATTTTCTACTAGCTAATCATAATATATTACCTATTAGTAAGCGCTAGGCTTATAACTTTATTAAATAATAATTAAAGCTAAAGACATATTTATTTTAGAGATATAATTACTAGAGAGCTAAATATAAAGATCTTATTATTATTTATTGCTAGTTTAGGCTTATATAGAACATAATCATAAAGTATAATATTTAATTAAATATTATCTAGAACTTTAATAAGACTAGCTTCATAATAGGCTTTATAATAGCTAGAATAGCAGTTATAAGATTAGAAAGGCAAGAAAGATTAAAATTAATATAGGTTAGAAATTATAAATAAATTATTATAATCCTAGTAACTTATATAAAGTTTAATTAATCTTGCTATTTATTATTAGTTTAGGC
>NJCR01001886.1:0-16157 GCA_002234235.1 Fusarium hostae | reverse complement strand
ATCCACGTCTGTCACAAATGGCTTTCGATGTGCTCTCTGTCCTTCCTATGTCTGCCGATGTTGAGAGGCTCTTCTCAACGTGCGGTCGAATGGTTCGAGACGATCGCGCCAGGCTGGACGCTAGTACGATCGGGATGACACAGACGGTGAGGCCATGGCATTGCGGAGGCTATATTAAGAGCACAGAGAAGCTCCTTGAGGATGTAAAGGTGCCAGGGACTGATCTATTAGCTGAAATGAGCTTTGCGGAGGCCCGGGAGGCAACAGGTGGGAGGATCACGTGTACTGTACCTTTATAGCGTCCACGCATTTCCATTTCCACGTCCATCCATTCCACGGGCCCATTCTTAGCGTCCATTTCCATCCATTCCATTCAAGGTGGGCCTAAATGGACGTCCATCCATTCTACAAGGGGCTGCGTGGATGGAAATGGAATGGACCGCCAGCCTGCGTGGCATAAAGTCGGCCGCAAATTCTACTCAGATAGTGACTCTCTACTACCGGTGATGCTCACCATGCCAACTAGGCAAGGGATGAGGTGAAAGGCCGAGCGGCAGGAAGCAAAATATTCGAGCCCAGATAACGCGAGCATCAACAGGTTTAGTGTCCTGCAATCTAAGTGTTTGTTCCTGCCGCACTACATGCGGGGATACGAGCAAATTGGCCAGGGCTGGGTGCACGGTGCCAATGCACGGAACGGGGCTAGACCAAATCCAAGTAGAATTCTATATACTCAACCACAAGACATTGTTGTTACATGCTCAAGGCAAGTTAAATCGGCTTCCACATCTTGGCGTCCATCTCACGAACAACAACATCCCACACACGCCGCAGCACCGTCTAGAACTTGTCTTTAGGCAGCCCGCACACCACATACTGCATAAAGGTTCGTTGTCCAGCATCAACAAACTCATGACGACCTGGCAAATGGTATCTTCAAGCAGGTGGTAGTCGATTTCGGCCTTATCGTCGACGATCTTGTAGATAGCCTTAGCTAAGACTCTTACGGGCTTGGAGGCTAGGGGAGAGCGGTACCCGAAATGGAAGATGATACTGGAGTCTATGTCGGCTGGGAAGCAGGTGGGTAGGCTCCGCCACGCGCGACGTTCCACATGCTCGCAGAGCGCTGGTATTTCTTGGCGCAAATCCAAATACAGGCAAGGATGCCAAATGAAGCTCTGACCGGGGACAGATGAAATTTGCCAAGGATAGAAAAGGAACGAAGGGTGAGCGACGGTAACAGGCAGGGAAACAACATATAGACACTGGTCAATATTCTTTCTATCGTGCTGCGTATCCGCGCACTCAAGCACAGACATCCGAAATCCAGGCACGGGCAGCGCTCCTTAGGCGTCGCTTGTAACTGGCACGAATATTAGGAACAATTCTCGGTATCACTAGTCGCGAATACCAGCAGTCCAAGGTTGAAGAGGATGGACTGCAATTTGTGTCCACGATCCTCGGCTTTTCTTAAACGAACGAAGGGGAAACTTGGAGCCCTTAATGATCCTGACGCCATACTATAAGAGCTTCCTCAAGATCAAGCGGAACGGTATTACGTAGGAGATCGTCATTGACGAGGTGATGCAGCAGGTACGTTGAATGCTGGCTGGGCGACGACTTGTAGCAAAACCCACTTCGCAGTATGCCCGGAGATGCGCTTCTTATCAAGGGCTCATCGGCATACCTGGAACGCGATGAGGAAGACGAGACGTTACATGAGGTGTCTTCGAAAGACTTCACACATGGATTCCGACGTTTGGAACAACTTTCAACGGGGGACGGGCATAACGAGGTCCACGAACAACCGTCGCAACGGCCAATACCGCGGGAGAATATCGCATTTGAGGCATTCCCGGAAGGATAGAGTAGCACCGAGTAAGAAGTGCTCATCTAGCCAACTGGCGCCCAATAAACTCCTACTAAGCAATCCTAATCCTACTGTAACATCCGGGAATCCTCCTTCCATTCCCTTTAGGATTCAGACAGTTAGCCTGAAAGTCCTAGATTTAGAGTTTAAAGGGCGAGATGGAATCATCCAGAGGTTTAACCCCGAGAAGTAGTCTAATCTCAATAATAAACAATCAAGTTTAATAAACCAATACTTTCACCCAGCGCTACTGCGCAATATAAACAACAAATCCACGTCCTCAGCGAAGGCTAACACCCATGCAGTACCAAACAGGATACCGACATGTCATACTCTAGGCTATAGAAAGGTTCGTCTACGAGGCAGCTCTCGATGGGCTCTACTTGCCGCTTTTGAGCACTTCATCGAGGCACACCTAGCCTTTGCACAAGACAGGCTGCGTCCAAGAGACATATCGATCGACAATCTCACGATCAGTGAGGACAACGTTAACCTCTTCTGATCCTTTGTCACATGACCTGGATCTGGATATCGTAGATTTATCAAAGACTGCGTCACGACCCGGGATCAAAGTTATTCGCACAATCATAGAATTCCGCAGGTACTGCATTGCTCGCATACCCTTCCTCAAACCTCTGGTTTCCTTCCATAAACTGAGCAACTAATGATACATTAGCATGTAGAAACGAGGTCAAAGGACGGGATGCGTACATTGGCCAGTAGGCATGGATGTTTGTGTCATTCAACTCTTTCCTCACACCAGCCAGAAGAACATTGACTTCCTCAATAGTCCAATCAAGGCGCCTCGTTAACGGTGCGAAAGTAACTGATTCAAGAACAAGCCTTGTATTCTCATTGTTCCACGCTCCGAGCTCCTTGTATTTTTTTGTCCTTGGGCCAGCAGTTTGACGGCCACTTGAAACGAGTTTCAACGATGTTGGTGAATCCAGCCTTATCCATAATGTTCCTCAATTCCTTGGTTGGTATGCAGGGGCGACCCAATTTGTCTGATGCTTCACGTAGAAGATTGCACCATTTCGACAGTGCATGTTCTTTGGTAAGAGTACCGTCATCAGACTCCATGACAGCATCACCATCTTGGAGTTCGACATAGCCGCCCGGGGTAAGATTACTAGTCAAGTTAGGGCTAACTTACGGGCAATACGGGTCTTAGAGGGGACCTCACTCGAAAATTTTGCGTAGATAGTCCTCCCAGTTCTGAATGCTCATGTTCATCATTCTGCTGTGAATGTAAGTAAACGGCGCAGCATAATTCCACTCCTCGTCAATATCGTCGATCTGAAACTCCACATTGGCAGGGACACTAGTGAACTGTCAGTCACTATTTGGCTCACAAAGAGTAGCTCAGACAGTACAGGTCAGGCTGAATGGGAGAAAGGTCGATCCCGCGAACCTATATATGATGTCAGCTATGAGCATCTTCAGCTCTGGGATGCCTCCTTTACCTCGGCCTCAGGATGATCATCCGCAAAGTCAATTGCCCAAATACCTGTACCAGTGCCCACATCGAGAACTCGTTCGACGTTGGAACCAGGTAGGTTTGGTGGGGCGAGACCAAGTTTGTTGTCGAAGGTTAGGAGAAACAAGTGATGCTGCAGATCTAAACAATTTTAGCATCAAAATTAAACGGAAGGTGAGATGCGTAAGTATACCTAGCCTTTCATTCTCTCGCTCGTCGTTGGGGAGGTTGTACTCTAGAGTTGGTATGTATTAGTAGGAAATATCTGTAGGATAAGGCAGGTTAACCCACTTCCATCCTTGAATCGATGATACGTTCTCCCGTTTTCGTGTCGGTAGTCAAGAATGGAGCTTCTCAGGCTTGCGGTTGAGGATGCCGCTTCCTATACCCAGAGTGTATGTCAGTGATCTGGCCTCTTTTTGAAAGGAAACGATCAAGAGGCTACCCATACATCTCCAAGAGAAGAGTCTTGATCGCCAGCATCCTAGACTCAAGGTTAGCTCATGCTTGTATTGTCTGCAGTTGGGATTGAACATTATCATCGGGAGCTACGATGACATCTCCGTTGGTTGTTGCCATTGTGTTGAACCTGAATTGTCTTTATACGCGTGTGTTGGTTCGTTTATCAACGAGCCGGGTTGTAGGCCGAACAGAGCATTGCAGTCAGCATTCCCCTCACAGGAAGGCGGCGAGTCGGCCAGCTTTTAATACCTCAACCCCCTTGTTGCCAAGCTCGAGCGGGGACCAATTACGTCTGAGCTGGACCACGTTGTTCTCTCTCATCTCAGCAGATGTCCCGCCGGAGAGTTGGACCAACAATTATACAGGGATCAGACGTTCTCCATCCAATCCCATATGCCTGCAGACGCCGAGGTCGGTATCTGCCAGGGGAAAAACTCTACTCCGAGTGAAATCAGGCTAGTAAGCCATTGAAAATTGAGGCGTGTTCGATCAGCATAGAATATCAAAAAGAAAAGAAAAAGAAACTATGGTGGTGGCTAGGCGACAAGGAGAATCGACAGTCGCGTTGCGATAAGGGGAAATTGATGGCCGCGTTACATCCCATCTACGAGGAATCGGGGCCGCGGCCAAGGAAACATGAGGTCTGAACGGCCCTGCCAGAGTCATATCGGAACAATAAGGCATCTTGAACCTGCAGGAGGTGGTTGCAGGCTCTGCGGCCCGCTCACAAGTCAGCTTCGAGGATCTAACGGGGCAGTTTGAGACAACACGGCAAAATGACTCCCCTTACATTTACTGACGGAAGCATACGTGGCGTTACATCTTGTTGAAGACGTAACAACTTTCGACAGCAGTTAACGGGCAAAGGATCGATCAGGTGAATGGTGTTGATGACGAGGGCTACAGTCCTTGCCATGTAGTGCCCAAATTTGTTTGCCAAAGTTCAAGGTCTGGGTGAGCAAGGTACGTCCCTTGGACTTTGGCGGTGAGCAGGAGTTGCCAGAAGAATTTCAAGGTGCATTATCCTCAAGATCAATTCATAATTACTCCTTCCTGTCTGCACTTCCGTAACAAATTTAGATACCCCCCTTTTCCTTCCACCCAACTGGTTTCCTAAGCTCAGCAACCTGAATTGTAAACACAGGCCGAGAATCGACGATTACCAAATTTCCATCTTCATCCATCTGCCTACTGAAGCAGGAGACAAGTTTGGTGCCTTTGCTGCACTCAAAACAGGGCTGCCGTTCCCACAAACACCGCTATTACGCAGGTCCCAATCGATATCGTCATCGCCGCTGTCATCGCTTTCATCTGCCAACCAACTTGTGTAATGGTCCTTCCTGAAGCATTCTGCCTGATCAGCAACTGAAGGCGCAGAAATTTTAAAAAATGAACAATAGGACTCAAGGTTTCTCTCAAACTTCCAGAAAATGGTTGCCATGGCTCTTACAGGATCTTGTTCAAGAGCTGTCAGAGAAGCCGTAAATCGCAATCGAGCAAGACACTTGGTGAGGAAAATCGCAACAGCATCGTCATAGGCCTCACTCGGCCAGTGCGCAAAGTCTGATGGTGCGGCGTCTTGAAAACGCTGCAGTTGGCATAGCATTGCCCGCGTCGTCATACCCTCGGGGGTCTGCCGATCCGAAAACTCTGCTTCAAGAACAGCATAATCTCGCAGTTGAAGATGCGCTTGGAGGTCATGAAGGCGTAGTTCGAGCCACTGAGCGCCACTATCGTATCGTTTGCGTGGTTTACTGGTCGACGATTCGATATAGGCAAGGAGAGACCATGTGTAGACTTCGACGCCATATTGATTGAGGCATTGCACATCCCAAAGGGCAAATACGTTTGAGGGCCTCGAGTGATTGAAAAGTCCACAGGCCAGCAAGGCACTTTGGTTGAATCGAATCAGCAAGTGAGTCAGAGTAGAACTGTTGTTCGGAGACACATTGTCTTTGAGCGAGGGAGTGGCAGACGCGTGTATAATTTCGTCGTCCTCTTGACGACCGTAGTTCGCGCGTGATAGGGCAATGCTATTGCCCCCAAGAGTGACTGGCTGACAGGGAGAAGGAATTCGAGAGAAAGCGCTTGACTGTGGTGGCTCATCTTCCAATTGTCCTCTCATCCGGGTCGTAGGGATAGGATCCATGAGTGAGTGTGATTGAATTTCGTCGCGGCTTGGAGGAGTTGTGGCACCCTGAGTTGGGCTGTTTGGCGGGGCTATTAGGCCCCCCCTGTTGCTTGTGGTCTCAGCCATTGCAGAGAGAGGAAGCACAAGCTTCGTTGCAGACAGTAACTTGAACGAGGTTTCCAAGCTGCATTCTAAAGACGATGTCTTTGGTATTTGTAGACAACGTTGCATCACTGCTGATCAAGGAGCCTACCGTATGCAGGATGGCAAGCCTGGAGCCCGTTCCTCAGGGGCTAAATTACTTGCTCGGCTGTCTGTTCCCTGCAAATGATCTGCGTGCTCTGCCGTCTCGGCCCCGCTAAGGCGCATTCGGTTGCATACTAATGGACGGGTCAACATTCCGGTAGCTAAAAGCAAAACAGTTGTTTAAGCCAGCCACAGCTGAATTAACGTGCTTAACTTAGTTAGCAACCACCGTTTTGTCCCAACGGGCCCATTGTCCCAATCTTCCCCTCGAGCTGATACAGTGCCTGCATTAGACTGGATGTTTCTGCAATCAAGCCCACACTGGCCAAGTTGTGTGGTTCCTCAACCGACCCAAGTTGTTGAACAAACTGATTGGGTTGTGGTGTGTCGTACGTAGTGTGCTTAAAAGATAGAAGGTCAGGCCATTAATAGTGAGCAGAAGTTGTGAGTTGATTGATTGTTTTCTTTTCTTTTTCTTTTTCTTTTTTTTTTTTTTTTTGCTTTTTTTTCGTGCATGGTATCCCTTTGAGCGGTACAGCCCTTCAGCGGGGTCACGACAGGGGTGTAGGACCAATCAAAATGAATAAAACTAACGGTACTTCTCCCTATAACTTATGCTAAGAACGAAACTTGGGGAATCACATAGCACGTTTCAACTAAGGCGTTTATCCAGAAATTTATCCATTTCCCATTGGTGAAATCGTGGTTAGGTTCTATTTATCCTATTCTTTATGTATATTTATGCCTTACAACTTATGACGGCGAAGCAGCCAAATAAAATTGAGCGACTGCGTGTTCGAGGACTGTGCTCCAAAATGTTGAACTTGATTGACTGAAAGTCCAAGAGGTACAATAGCAGTCTGGGAAGAATCGTGAACCTATTGCGACGTGCTGACATAACTAATTTCTAATTTCAACCTTCATGCTGAGAACTCTTCGGCTACGCACACACATACACACACACAAGTCTATTTCGCACGGTAGGCCAATGCCCAAAGGGCTCTGAAGCTAAGATTACATAACGTCTCTCTAGTTTTTGCCTTGCTCTCGCTAAGCCCATGAAAATCTCGCCTTGTTCTTTCCAGTCTAGTCATCGTTCTTCGCCCTACCCTCGTAGATCTTAGTATGTATCAAGCCGACTTAATGCCCAATTCCTCCAAGTGTTCCGTTTCCTATCTTCGGCAGCTGAAGCGATGCCTGCTGTTGGCTATTTGAGGGCGTCAGGGGTTGTTAGTTGGTGTTATTGATTGAATGATGTCAGGATAGTGCAGTTTGAGCCATGTCTGTTCCAGGCGACCTGTGGCGATCGTGAACATGACTGTAGCTAGTACCGCATCCATGTTCAGTGTCTATTTGTGACCATCTGATGCTGCCTCGTCCCCTAGGTGAAAGGAGAGGTTGCCGCCCTTCTCATTCGGAAATTGAAACATCTCTTTGCGTTATGTCGTCCATTTCACGCATCGAAAGAGGAAATGCTCTACCGATTCCTTTGCCCGCCCACATGGGCACTCATCCGTCGGTGCAGCCCTTATCTGATAAGATAACCGTTCAACCGCGCCATTTCGGTTCTAAGAATGGAGAGGAAGCTACCAGATGGGGTTGGCAGGCAATCTAGAAAGGTCGACTCAGCTCTGCCTGGTAAACATACCCGCCTGCTGTACGACCAATTATCATGGGAAGAGGTCAGCGTGCTGACACAACGTAGATCTGCTCTCGTTCGATTGAGAATTGTGGTCTTCGGTTTGGTCACTCCTCTCTGTGGCGTCATGTACGGCTCCGTTGCATAGCGGGCTGATGTCTTGGCTGTCTTCTGAATTTTGAGCTTGCTGTCGGGTGGCAGAAAGATGAGGTTGACGCTGTTTTCCGTTTGTTCTAAGCCTCTCTACAGCATCATATATTTCTCATATATACCCTTGACCTGGTTGCTGTCGAGGGTTACTTATCGCTTGTGCTGCAAATCTGTTACCCGTCAGGATCACAATAACTCGATACTCGATCTCTGGCAGACAGCCGAGGCCATAAGCAATCGCTGCTAGTTCGGCTGCGTATGGGTTGTGTCCTTCCCTCGAGCCAAGGGTGACCGAAAACGTGTCGTTGGTCTTGCCGGCTCCTGCCGCAAATATGGGAATTCTGATAACTCCTCCCATGCCGACTAGATCATTCCGCGCGGACCTGCTTGTCGCTATCCTGACCGCCCCTCTTGCTTTAACTAGTTCTTTGATCTTGCCCTCTTCTTCCTGTCTTGTACTGTACTGTACAGTACAATACAATACAATTCAATTTATTACGCACGGCTGCTTGTTTTAGTAGAAATGGTACTAGTGAGTTATGTCTTACGCTGTAGATCGCAAGCAAAGGCAAGTAATTCAGTACGGTAATCATAGATGACCTGTGGTAGGGTATTGTTTAGGATTCTCTAATACCCGAATTAAATTGATCACTGAGCATGATGGTCACTAGTGGACCTGTGTAATGTATCAACAAGCCTTGATGTCAACGTCCGTTTGTTGACTTGCATACTACAACCTGTACTTGCCCCACCACCCACGTCCCGATTCGTTCACGCAGACTTTTTGACGAAAGCCAGACGGCCTCCGGTTTTGGTCAGAACCGTACATATTTCCACCTTTCTAAAAAGAAAAATACTTCATTTGAACCTAAAACATTCTGTTCTTGGCCATGTTTTGAAGTGGCTGATTTAAGCTGCGAGTTTGCCTGAGAGCGTTTCGGAGGATGAAAATATATCACAATGCTGACCATAAACCCGGCCGATATGAAATAAAACTAGAGTTAAATATGACAGAGCGTCTGCAGTTTCACGCTTCAGTCCCAGTCACTTTCAACATACTGGGTAAGATAGAGAAACGTGCAGTTGACCGTCGAAATAATGAGCTGGACGACCTTGGCTGAAACAGGTACTCCCAACAACGATCACCTTACTAGAGGTGAAGGTAGTAGACAACCAGGCGGCGCTCAAGTGGACCAGGGAATCGGAGTTTCCAGCTTTATCGCTGCATTAAGCAGTGGTTTTGTGATATTTATGTTACAGCTCTTACTCTTCTTGCTGCTGAGGAACAAGCTGGGGCGCATCTTGTAAGATCACCTGCTTGTAGTATGGGTCGTTCGGACACTAAATCATCTAGCAATGTACCCAAAATAAAACAACGAACTCGTCTAAGTAAACCAGATGTGAGATCCTTGAGTCTAATCTCCTCCATCAAACTGTCATGGAACAGCAGCGACTCGGACATTGCCCGCGACTGCGGTCTCGATGCCTACTTTTTCCTCCGCTACTTGAGAACTCTTCTTCTTGCGTTTTTTCCAATAGCGACGCTCGTGATACCCGTGCTGATCCCATTGAATTACGTCGATGGACGCGGTCATCAACTTGATGCCGATGGACGTGCTGCAAAGGATCATGACAACACACAAGTCACTGGCCTGGACACGCTAGCCTGGGGCAATATCAGACCAAGCAATGCTCACCGCTACTGGGCGCACCTCGTGATATCCATCCTTACTATCGCATGGGTTTGCGCTTTGTTTTTCTATGAGATGAGGGCCTACATCGAAATACGACAAACTCATCTTACCAGTGCTGATCATCGATCAAGACCTTCAGCGGCAACTATTCTTGTTGACTCAATCCCTGACGAAATGTGTACCGACAGTGAATTGAGAAAGCTCTTTAATCATTTTCCAGGTGGCGTAAAGAACATATGGATCAATAGAGACTTCTCTTCGCTACTTCAATTGATCGATCGCCGAGACGCAATTGTCCAGCAACTGGAGGTTGCGGAGACAACCTTGATTAGGAATGCCCATCATGCTCATCAAAATCGATGGAACAGGGGTAAAGCAGGAGATTGGCGACGGCTCTTTCGCGGAAACTCTAAGAGCACTGGAATCCAAGACACAATCGGAAAGCGTTCTGACCCCCGTGAATTCTCGAGTACTGATTGTGAAAAAGACAGCAGCGGTGGATTGCGGGAAAAGTACTTAAGTAAGAGCGACCGGCCCGCGCATAGACTCTTTGGTTTGGGATTGCGATGGTTATTTAACGCTGCGTCTTTCTTCGAAAAAGACGAAACTATAAGTTGGTGCCGCAAAGAGTTAGAAGAGCTTAACACAAGAATTGAAGAGCAGCAGAGGCATTACGCTGACCTTCCGCCCGCAAACTCAGCATTTGTCCAGTTTCGCACTCAAATCGCGGCACATATGGCTTGCCAAAGCGTAATTCACCACCTACCAGAACATATGTCACCACGGTCTATTGGATTCTCTCCAGATGAGATCATTTGGAGGAATATAGCATTGTCTTATAAAGCAGGTTGGGTTCGTGCGGTAATAACTTATGCTATTCTATTCCTAATGATATCCTTGTGGTCACTTCCAGTAGCGTGGACGGGCGCCCTCAGTCAGGTCGATCAACTAATTCAAGGGAACGACCTGCTTTCGTTCATTGGCCGTACAGAGGTGCTCAGACATGTCATTTCAGCAGTTGCTGGCTTATTACCGACTACAGCATTAACAGTCCTTTTAATCCTCCTACCGCTTTTTCTAGAATATTTGGCGGATTTCAAAGGGGTCAAGGCTTACTCTCTGAGACAGGAGTTTGTTCAGACTTTTTATTTTGCCTTCTTGTTCATACAAGTATTTTTAGTTGTTTCCATTGCTTCTTTTTTTACGGCGTCGATCAAAGAGCTAGCCACGAACGTCCGGGGCGTGCAGCAAGCTAGTGTAGTGGTCAATATCCTTGCTCAGAACCTCCCGAAAGCGTCAAACTACTTCTTCTCTTACATGGTTCTTCAGTCCTTCTCTACCAGTGCTGCGACGCTTCTTCAAGTGGGCAGCTTGATTTCGCATTACATTGTCGCCCCAATGCTTGACGTCAGCCCACGAGACAAATGGTTCCGAAAGATGAAACCGCATTCGGTTAAGTGGGGCTCCGTGTTTCCTGTATACACGAACTTCGCATGCATCGCTCTAATCTATTGTATAATATCCCCACTTATTTCTGTCTTTGCTATTCTCACCTTCGGTCTCATATGGCTTGCTCAGCGGTACGCAATATTAAATTTTTATCGCTCTGATCACGACACCGGAGGAGTTCTTTATCCTCGCGCCCTCAACCAGACATTCACCGGCGTGTACGTAATGGAACTATGTCTTACCGGTCTTTTCTTCATGGCCAAAGACGAAAAGGCAAATGCAGTCTGTACAGCACATGCCATAATCATGGCAATAGCGTTAGTGGCTACAGTTCTCTTCCAGGCGTTTCTGAACTGGAGGTTCGCTCCTCTCTTCCGATTTCTACCGGTAGATTTGGGGAATGATGAAGTGACGATGACCGGCCAGAAGAAACAAGTGAAGGATGATCTCCAGCTGCAACAAATGGTGTTGGAGGATGTATCAAACATTGGCGAAAGGAATGAAGTCTCTGAGGACCTCCGTACTAACACAACCAATAAATTGAGCACCGAGTTTCCCACGACACTAGAAGAGGTACCTATAAACAAGAGGGAAATCCTAGTCAATGAAGCATTCAAGCATTACGCTCTCACCGTAAGACAGCCTATTATCTGGATTCCTCGAAATGGCCTTCATGTCAGCAAAGATGAAATTGACCAATGTAAACAAATTTCGGGTTCTATCGATATGTCTAATGATGGTGCCTATCTAGATGATCATGGGCGTGTGGTCTGTCATGACAAACCACCAGATTTCTCAGAGTTCGCCTATGTTAAGCTTTGATTAAAAACAAGCATATTGGAAATGATTTGCGAAAGCACGACGTTTTATATTTTATGTTACTTTATATGGTGCTCTCAAACGTTTGTTAAACAAATTTATAGCTGGTTAAGATACTCCATTGATTGCGACTTAATCAAATGTGTAGCGTTGATTAACTATAGGGAATTAAACTCCCTTTGCAAGAGATTTGATGGCGTGCATGCAGATTGGTTTCCTTCATTCTGACAAAGGCAGTCGGATAACCACTGACACTGAAACGAATGACTTTGGCCAGCCATAACACGAAGGTCGGGTTTTGTGTAATGGAGAGAATGTATAATTACACGAAAGCAAGCCATGTTCGTTGTGTGAGTTTCGTGGCTTTCATCCTTAATTCGTTATGCCTCTAGGACTTGTTCATTTTTCTCCTCTCCACTTAGAAGCATCCATTGGAGGCTTACGAAGATGGAGCTGCCACATTTTGGTTTACATGGTTGAAAGTTACATGTAATTTAATCAAATCGTAGCAGTGGGAGTGAAATTTGAAAATGTCTTAGGGCCTTTGCGTCTTCGAAAGAATCAAGACACTCCTTTAAATGGGCCGCTCAGGCATTTTCCCCTTCCCTATGAGAGTATGAGAGAATTCGCGACCTTATATGTGGACCTTTAATCGTTCCTTAAAGACATTATGAAATGTACTTCTACAATAATCACGGGAAGACGAAACCAAGCATGTGGTAGTACTATAGGCATAACGAGTAATACTAGCAGACTAGAGAATATGTTCATGAAATTCAGGGTTGATTTGAAACTCAGTGGTGTACTTGATGAAGACTGGAAGTTCATAACTCGCTCTTTCTAGAATAGGCGTCTTCACAGTAGTGTAGCGATCACAAGCCAAGGTATATGCCCATAACTAAGATAAATCTGGGCTAGATAAAGTATTCAGTACAAGTTTGTAAATTAATATACAGTTACACAGTGAACGTTTTCTAATGGTATTTTTATCGTACTGTAGTGACCAAGCACCTAGGGAAGCATCTGCGCGGTGCGTAGGCAAGCCACCAGCTCGAAACCCGTACATCCCCTTTTCTTGGAAAAGGGAGCCACTCGTAAAAGCCAGCTTCCGAGGGGCCCAGGTCAAATTAGTAAATTGTTTGCTGGGAGCTTTGAGGTTCAAGTCTTGGTTTATTTCCTCAGGCACTCCGGTTTCTCCCCGGTACGGTGGTTGGTTAAGATGCATCAGCGCTTTTCTGTTGAACAGGCACTAGGTGTCACGTGCAAGCAGGGATACTTTAAGATTACCACTGAAATGGTAAAACCTCTAAGCGGCAGAATTCAACATAACACAAGATGAATATACCAATCTGGATCAATGGACCGAATACACGTAATGTCTGACATTTTCCCTGCCCAGTAGGCAAACGGTAGGTTTGTGTGATGGAATGGTGAGACCATTGATATCCCTAATGTAAGTTACTAAATTGAATCTATCATATATGTTTCTGCCGCTACAAATAAACCAAGCCTTACAGATATGTCAGTGGCTAAGTTCGTTGAGACTCGTCATTCGCCAGCAATTTTGCACGAAGGGCAAACTGAACTGCCGTCGTCAGAAGGTGGGGGCCAGCAGCGCCATAAATGTATGGGTCCTATTTAGAATTAGCTGCGTACTTTCATTCAAAAGTGTACTCACATCAAGGCTGGGCAATTCCCCGTCTGCAAGGAAGTCAGAGGCTTCCTTTGGTAGATCCAGACAGCTTTGGGCCATTGTGGCCATGACTCCTTCGAGATAAGCAACTATGTAGCCCTCGTTCGCATCGCATAAGATACCATCAGCACAAAACTCCCAGTTCCAATCGAGCACTCCCCTTTGTCAGTTAAAGCCCTTTCACTCTTATTTGCGAGCTTTACCTATCTTAATTATCCCATACTCATTGACTTGAATGATATCGATGCCATATACCATTTTAAGACCCTTAAGGTGATGAAGGCCTGCAACGATCTTGAATAATCAGCTATCCATCACAATCGCCTGAGAAGGAAAGACTTACCTGTTTCATTATACAAGATACCTCTTCTGGATGTAATGGGAAAAGGTCGAACACATTAAGGTGTAGATACTCAAAAACGATGAAGAAATTGTTATTCTCAGTCTCATAATAGAATGACTCTGGTCGTACAACATTGTCATGGGAGATGCAGGAGAGTTTTTCGCAAATGGACAAGGATGCACGCGGAAGCTGTTTGATTCTGACCAATTGTCGACTAATCAAATGGCGATGCTGGCCAACCCACATTTTCCCATGGCTTTGTTGGCGGTGGCGCTGATAGTCTGAATCAGGATGTCTATGGAGGTAACATGGAACAGCGGCATGTTTAGAGCGTCTCGCGTTTAACACGCAAAAGGCCTGTTTTCGTCGGATTAGCGTGCTCATGGTTTTGATTGCTTTTGTAGAGAAACGAAGGCTGTCGGGGCTATATATACTACCTCGGCTCATTGGCGTTGTAATCCACGCCAGTGTTTTTATTATTCATCTAGTATGGACCCTGGATACCGGCCTTCCTCAAGTCTGTATTCAGACGAACCCTTCTTTCTAGAAAACCTCGTTTTCTCCCCTCCGCCTATACTGTTAGGGACGGATGCGCATACCGATATGGAGTTAGTCAATAAGATTGAGCTTCTTCAATCCGAAGTCGACAGTCTAAGAGCGGATTGGACACCCACATATAAGTTCTTCGAGCTGTCTGCAGGGCTTGCGTGCCATATGGAACTGATTTTCGAAGATGCTAAAGAGCGTATCACACTAGAACGGAACAAATGGTTAGCAAACTGTACAGCCTTTTAAAGTTGGCCTCATGTTGGGTTATTCCACGCGCCTTGAAAAGTCATTTGAGAAATTTAAAGTCTGTTAAAACTGCAAAGCGCAATGAAAAAGAACCTAAATAGAAGCCCGGCTCAAAAGAATGATAGTAGAATTAGGTTATCAAATCGAAGATTTGTTTGGTATGCTAGCTCGTGGACATGGCTTCTATTAGAGATGAAGAAGGCAGGCACGTTTGTGTAAATACCCGCGACTTTCCTTTTGACGCACCGTGAACACTTTGGAGTTCCGAGGTTGCAGCTATACTTTGCCTTTGCTCACGCATTACAAGATTTTCGGAGAGAGGTTCGCATTGTTGACCGAGGCAAGTTAGATAATTTTAACAGTAGAGGAGGAAGTTTATAAGGCGGTAGCATGAAGTGGAGTAAGTTTTATCTGTGAAACAAACGGTCTAACCTCTTCTGAGCAGAAACCCTGGTTGGTAGCTGAGTAACATAAGACGAACTACCCAACCATCATATAGATCGCCGAAACAACGAACTTGAGGGACTGAAAATAAGCTCAGACGTGGAGCTTCTGCTACAGTGCTGAACACCTCCACCTTCCGCTTCAAAAGAACATTCTCTTTATGAAATCCAGAGTGGAGACACTTCGGTACAAAAATTTACCTAGTAAGCAATTATTTTGTCTGAATTTGGCTGTATTATGCGTGCGTAAGCAATTTTTGAATGCGTGAAAGAAGTACCCAGAAGTAGCGCTGCTGCCTAAAAAATCTGGGGGAGTGGAGATAAGTTAACAGTGCGAGATAGAAGTACTCTCTTCAGGCTCAGACCCGGTAGGTACTTTGAGAAGCGAAAGATAAACCAAGTCCGGGCGCGTACACCGTGTCTAGGGTACATATATTTGACATGTGGAAACATCCTTCATTGAGAACGATTGTTGTAGGAGAGGAAGCTATCGGTGTTCAATACTGTATCACATACTGCTTCTCAATCCTAACGTATCTGACCACCACTCCGCCCACCCCTCCACACCGCCCCACCTGCGATAGCTTCATTTCCGTTCCAACGCATTATGTAGATTAATTCTCAAATTATGAAAATAGCTTCAATTTAATTGAGATTTTGGGTATTGACTAAAAAACTCTTGCTCAACCGACTGCTTTTTCCTCCGCTTCGGCGGACGATTTTCCGCCGCGGCTTCGTTATTTAACTTCCAAGTGTTCATCTCGGACCGGTCCTTCGCTATAACAAGATTATCAACGTGAGGAAAAGCCTTGTTCGGGTCCCAATTGACCTTGCAACGGCCTGACGGCTTAAGACCAGCTATTTGAGCTTTCTGTACGGCGATTTTTTGCTCCTGGAAGACTGTAGACGCACCTCTTTGGTCCAGTGACTTTCCTGCCTTCCG
>NJCR01001881.1:0-12842 GCA_002234235.1 Fusarium hostae | reverse complement strand
TCTTGACTTGTTGAGAGCGCTGATGCCAACAACAAGGCGGCAAGCCTGCCAACCAGAGCCATTGCCGTTTGCGCCGACATGAGTACCACTCAGGGCCCTAAGAAGCTGGTCGAGGCAACTATCCAAGAGTTTGGCCGCTTGGACATAATCGTCAACAACGTGGCACTTGCCGTGAACAAGCCATTCGAGCAGCAGACCCTGGATGATTGGGATCTACTGGTCAACGTCAACGGGCGCAGCACTTTTCTTCTCACCCAGCACAGCCTTCCACATCTAACGCAAGGAAGGGGACGAATAATCAACATTTGCTCAGCCAGCTCCCGAGCCGCTCCTCCCTTGCAGACAATCTATGCCGGGACTAAGGGCATGGTGGATTCCTTTACGAAATGCTGGGCAAAGGAACTTCCCCCCAAGTATGGCTGCACGGTCAACGCCGTGTCTCCAGGTCCTACCAAGACGGAGGGATTTTTGGCAGCTGGTGAGGAGGCCATGCGTGTCTTGCAGCCAACTATTGATGCGACCCCTGCAGGAAAGCGAATGGGTGAACCAGAAGAAATCGCGTTTGCTGTGGGGTTTTTATGTGACGAGCGGGCTAGCTGGGTCAACGGCGTACATTTGGCTGTGAATGGAGGACTTCATATCGATTAGTTAGTTGTCACTAGACCTTGGGAAGATAGTAATCAGTGAGTGTTTCGCCGGAATGAAAGAATGAACAATCTTATCCTAGACTGCTGCTGGTGCGATGAGTACTACTTCACGCCAACCCATAGGTCTATGCTCACCAGAGCGCGGTTTATTTGATCATGGCATTTGTAAGTGCAGTTACAGCATCAAAAGGCAGGCAATGATAGGAAACCGCGTGATGTTGGAATCTGTCTTCCTGAAGCGGATGGACACGTACCAGGAGATGCGACGCGTAGTACAATGAAATATTTCTTAAACTAAATCACTACATCTGAAAGTCCAACTCGTTCATCTTGGTCTGCCCCTCGATACTACACGCTGCTACAGTGGGGTGCAATAAGTTTGAGGATCTTTGAAGGTAGCTTCAGCCCGGCTAGCCCCGATTAGGCACGTGTTTTCTGCTGCCGCTTTTGGGCGCCTTTTCCTCCTTTCAACACACATCAACACCACAAGATGCCTCGAGGACAAGAGCTATCGCCTTCATTACGGTCAGGCGTTTGTGAGCTCAAGAAATATGGTCTTTCTTACCGCCAAATTAAGGTATATCACTTCCCTGGTATTCCTCTAGGCACGATCCGTATAACGTGCCAACGCGAGGCAAAGAGAGTTCGGTACCTTCAAAGATCCTCAAACTTATTGCACCCCACTGTATATAGAGTCCACCGACCAGTCCCAAATCCTCTGGTATCATCCTACTCACCGACCTCACGATCCTTGTTCCAGTGGATTGTCTTTTCGATAAATCCCCAATTCCAGGTAGCTTGTCGAATTCGCCGACCCCAGATATAAATAGGAATCCAGAGCAACAGAACGCCACCTGAGATACCGGCCATAGCACCAAAAGAATTGGCATAACCACTCTTGTCAATCCACGGGTTAGTATAGAAGGAGAGGAGAAATCCAAAGGCAGCTGAAATTCGTCAGTATCGATGATGTATCCGGTTGGCATTCGCGGTGAACTTACATTTAAATGCATGCTGTGTGACAGCCAACTCGCCTGCAACTGGGCGGTAACTATCAATGGTATACACCAGGCTAATATTAGTAGCTTGCACAATCGAAAAGTTCACTGTTGTTGCTTGTTAGCATATATACCTAGATACAGAAGTCCTCCAGTAACTTACAAAGACCTAGTCCGATTGTGGGCACGATCCAGGGCCAAGCGCGGTCGATACCCACACCATAGAGAACCAAGGCAAGGGGTGCAGTGACTACCGAGATAATCATGGTAGGTAGTCGCATCTCCGGTTGTCGAATACCGTTATTACGGCGCGTCAGCCTATCAGCTATCACATCACTAAGACGGCCACCAAAGAACGCCCCGATGCCAGCTCCTACAGGGGAGGCAATAAAGCATAAACCTGCTTGATAAGGCTTGAATCCATAGGTGGTGCTAAAAGCAACAGCAAAATTGGAACTGATCGCAACGAGAAACCCAATTGTGACAGACATAACCAGAGTCGCCCAGAGCACTGGAGGCAGGGCGAGAAGAACCACAGGACGGATAAAGAGCTTGAAGAAGGATTCCTTTGTGTGTACGCCACTGTACATTGACAAGCTTTGCAGATAGGTACGCTTTAGAGTTGGGGAACCAGATAAGCGCCCGTGTCCCGTGATGTCTTCAGATTGAACAATCTCGGGGTCCATATCCTCATGCTTTGTATGTTGGGTTTGAGCAGTATCGGCGTGATTGACGGTCTGTGTCTCATCTAGGCTGCCATTGCGGTTATAGACGGTCTCCGGGAAGGTAAAAACGATCAAAATGGTACACGCCCCAATAATAGCCACCGTAACCCAGTAGATGTATTGCCAGTGAAGGTTAATAGTGATAAGTCCAGAGATGATGATGCCGAAACCGACGCCGGCGGAGAGAGCTGTGGTGTAAATGCTGTCCATGGTACGTCAATCAAGGCAAACTCTGTGATAGAAAAAGTTTACTCACGCCATAATCGCACCTCTCTCATGCAAGAAGAATAAGTCCGAGATAGTCAATGGAGCCAGGCATTCAGCAGCGCCAGATGCAACTCCCATGAAGATTCGTGCAGCCAGTTCGCTACCATATGAGGTTGCACCACCAGCCCAGGCAGAAACAGCCGTATAGAGTACAAAAGACGCGATATAGATGGGTCGGCGACCGTACTTAATGATAAGGGGCATCCAGACTAGGTTGCCCAAACCTTGAAGAAGAGCAGTCGTAGTAAAAAAATAAGCAATCTTGGCAACCTGTTTATTAAAATCGGGGCCAATCGGACCAAAAAAGCTTTCAGTGACGCTAATGATA
Organism: Fusarium hostae; assembly: GCA_002234235.1. Lineage (NCBI taxonomy): Eukaryota > Fungi > Ascomycota > Sordariomycetes > Hypocreales > Nectriaceae > Fusarium > Fusarium hostae. Next base: position 9,877 of record NJCR01001881.1, on the reverse strand, counting down.
GCGACTGTCGGCCCAGCGGCCAAGAAGTTGCTAAAGAAGATAGCGCATGAGACGAGAACAGCAATGTAAACACGGTAGGGCTTGGACCTGTATTCTCGTTAGCCACCTCTCCTCGTGCCACGAGGAGGATGTTGGGTGAGGATATACCAGTTCAGGGGATCATTTGGATCATTGGTTGGAGTTGGAATAAGGATGATCTCGTTGGTCTGCTCACTGCGGAGGCGAAGCTCTCCCAGAGTGTTGCTCTGGGAGTGAGACACGCCCATGCCGTCTTTGAGACTAGTACTCGACATGATTGTGTCGATAACCACAAGAGGCGACAAGTCAATTGTCTTTTGGAACCTTGAAGATTGTATGATCTCTAGAGAGAGGAGAAGAAAACTTGTAGTAGACCACTCTGCATTCGACAAAGATAAGACTGGATGGATGTATTTATCCACGTCTAGCATAGCGCGATGGTAAGTGTGGAGAAGGGAACTATAGACTACTGTAATTACGCGGATGTGGGGGGCTTGACCACTAGTTTTCTTTCCCCGTGGGGTTTATTGGAGCCTAGCCAGATCCAAAAGCCCTAAGTTTTCCTTGCTTCGTACCCTGGAAAGTACTCTGTATTTTGGGGCACAGGACAAGGCGTATCTTACTGATGGAACATGAAGAGAGATTCTATCATGTGAAAGCATGTTCTGGCATTTGGAAACATGTTTCCCATACTCAAGCGATCTGTCTTCATTTACTTTTATTTTTTATTTCTTTTCATTCTTCTTATACATTGCCATATAGGACTGGCACGCTGTGTATCTTGCAGTGCTGCAGTGAAAAAGTACACTGCAGATTATTTTCCCCTAAGGTAACGATCCCACCAGCTAGCTACCATAGGAAAATAAGCTTTGGAACACGTAACCCGATAATGAGGTCGACCAAAGAGTTTCAACATACAGCTTTGCCCTTGCTTGTGCGCTTTGTGTTGTCTTAGGGCGACATGGCCGAGTCTACCGTCCACAAGCCGAGCCAATGCGGGCTTACTCCTGTCAATCCATACCCCTCTTTGTCGGCCCCTCGTATGAAAGAATGAGATCGGGTCGGGACCTCATGGCAAATTACGAGATGAAGGAGATGGATAGCAGGTGAGCGGAAGAAGACCTGGGTCGTGTTCGCGTAAAGACCCCTCTAGATAAGACTTTAATTAATGCTGTCGTTAGCGAACGTGGCTGGCCATTCTTGTTGAAGAACAGTGCAGTGCAGTGCAACGCAACGCGACACATAGTGCAAGGGCCAAGCTCAGCATTCCATATACACTTGTCGCTTTACATGTACCCAAGCTTCCAGACTGTAGCCGATAGAACTATCATCGCCATGTCTCAGTCAGAACCCCCCACCAACGCCAATGGTGCGTCTGAGATACCCACCAATGGCTCTACCATTGACGTCGAGTCTCACGGACTTCGTATCGTCGTCATCGGGGCTGGGATAGGTGGACTCACAGCTGCCATCTTCCTGCGCAGACAGGGCCATCGCGTTACGTTGCTGGAGCAGTCTCGTTTTGCCAACGAAGTTGGAGCAGCAATGCACTTGGCACCAAACGCCAATGGCCTATTACGTCGAATCGGCATTTTTGCTGAGAACATAGGTGCAAATGCCTTTCAACGAGTGAGTGACTCACTGCATGAGACCCTTTTGCTGAAAGGTAGCGGTACTAATTGAACATCGTCTGCTTGCCCAGATTACCGAGTTCAACGCAAACAACCAAGTACTACGCGATGCCGACATCACAGAGGCGAACAAGATATGGCAGCATCCCTGGCACCTGGTCCACCGCGTGCGTTTGCATCAAGAGCTAAAGCGGGTTGCAACGTCGCCGGAGGGCCGTGGCATGCCCGCGGAGCTCAGAACATCCAGCCGTGTTATCGATGTGGACACGTCTACAGCTACTGTCTTCCTAGAAGATGGCAGTCAACTTCAGGGAGACTTGGTCGTCGGTGCTGATGGAGTTCATGTAAGTGATGTAGTTCCCGATCACCAAACTCGTGCTGCTTTGTTAGGTCTCATGCTAATAACAGACGTTACTCGTGAATAGTCCAGATCCCGTCAAAAGGTCGTTGGGAAAGATGTCAAAGCTTACATTTCAGGCAAGAGTGCTTTCCGATTCCTTGTGCCACGCCAAGCAGCTCTTGACGACCCGGAAACTGCTCAGTTTGCAAAGATCAACGGTCAGCTCATCATATGGTATGGATCGGATAGACGTGTTGTCATGTACCCCTGCGACGATAACAAGATGTTCAACTTTGTCTGTATCCATCCGAGAGAAGAAAGCGATCCGGGGAGCACAGAAGGTATGTTGCGGTCCAGGCTGACTACCTCGTAAATGTTACTAATCGCGCCTTGAAAGACTGGAGTACCGATGCGAACATATCGATATTACTCAAGGTCTACCAAGATTTCGATCCCATTTTGTTGAAGCTTTTAGGAAAGGCGAACCCAGATTCCCTCAAAGTATGGGAGTTGTTAGATATGGAAGTCCTTCCAACATGGACAAACGAGAAACTAGCTCTTCTCGGTGATGCCGCTCATCCTTTCCTCCCCCGTAAGTGTCTCTACACCATGTCTTGCACTCGACCTGATATCTCTAACATCGTTATGCCTCTTAGATCAGGGCCAAGGAGCTGGTGTTGCCATCGAAGACGCCGCCGCCCTCGCAGTCGTTCTTCCACTAGGCACCTCCGCAGAACAAGTCCCTGAGCGGCTGCGACTATACCAAGACTTCCGTTATGAACGAGCAAACAAGATCCAAGAATACTCTCGTCAGGCAGGAAAAGACATAAAAGATGAGAGTTTTGACAGTTAGTAGTCCAACGCTCTAGACTTCGGTCTTTTGTCAACCTGAGATTAACCACCATTTCTACATAGTGATGGAGTATACCAACTACAACATGGGCCATGACGAATGGGATCACTCCACCAACCGATTTCGAAAATGGGACTGGGCTCAGAAGCCCCATCTCTACTGGCGAATGCCCATCTCGTTCGGCCCCTTCCCTGGCCCGCGTCAAACTTTTGCAGGAAAACCAAGGAACGCTACCGAGTCAACCTTTACTACCGCATCCATCAAGTTCAAGACTTCACGAACCCTTTTACAGAACCTTTTCCCTTCTGTTTCCTTCCGTTTCAGAAGCCCAGGTACTGTTGCGTACGCCAGCTTCTCACAGACCACGCTCAACAAGATGGAGTGGTTAGGTGGCTCGGGCTATCGACACATTGGTCTGTACATCCACGGTGTTCAGTACGTACAAAAGGATGGCACCGTGCTTGATGGAACTTTCTTGCCTATTCTATTCGAGAGCCTCACGGATCCTATTGTTAGTGGTCGTGAAGAGCTTGGAATGCCAAAGTTGTATTGCTCAGTTGACATCTGGAAACGCACAAACAGTTACCGAATCCAGACAGGTTGGCAAGGCGTTCAGTTTGGCTCATTCAATCTCGAAGGCCTCAAAGAGGCCGACGCGGATGCCTCCAAGGGCACGATTGGAGGGGAAGATGATGATGGAATCTTTGCCTATAAGTACATACCCAAGGTAGGAGACCGTGGCCAAGCCGACGTGCAGCATGCGACCTTCGTCCCTCATGCAGAGGAGTCCAAGGTCGTTCCAAGCAAAGTGCTGAGGATCCAGACGGCTGAAAAAGCGAGCTTCGAGTTCGATCCTCATGATTGGGAGGCTTTGCCAACGCTCCACCACGTCATCTCGAGGTTGGCAGAGATCCCAGTCTATGAGATTTTAGGTGGTAAGGTAGTTCAGGGAGTTGGTGTACCAGACGTGTCCAGTGCGAGGCGGATAGACTGAGCAAAGAGCTCATGGTTTCAGTGCTCGCTATATGGCGGGAATTCTTGGCCCAACTAAGATGCAGACGGTCGGCTTTATAGCCGAGCATTGTAATCCATTAGATTAGTTCTCTCTTAGTTACAGAAGGCTTTACCCTGTATTACTTTAGAACAAATGCTATGTTTTACAAGTGGTGTGTTCTTGAAACAGTACTTTTATGCCCTGTGAGCCGATGGTAATGCGGTGCACCCATCATGGTACTACGGTAACCAATGCGATATTGTACTCCTTATATCTGTGACTTTGAGCACCAAGAACCCCTCTCCAGTCTGAAGTAGACACTTCAATCACACGTCAAACATTTTCTAAGCTCTTTGTGTCTTAAGACGTGCTAGTCTTTCGGGTCATACCATCTCCATTACTTAATTGGCGACCTTAATGAGCTGCGATTCCATCGGTTGTTTCAGTTAAGGAGGCTACCTGGTAAGTAAAAGCAAGGAAACCATCAACTTGTAACCAGTCGCTTAGTCCTACAAACGCAACTACACAAGGCGAGGACGAAGTCATCAAGAACGACATGAGGTTCTGCGAAGTTGTCATCAGGTAGATCTTTTTCGGGTTGTAACGGTTCGATGCATTCCAAGGGGCTCCAATATCCTCTCCTTCAGAAGCTCATACCATAGCCGACCGGACTGCTGCTCAATAACGAGACCAGCCACGGTGTACATGTAGTTGTTGTAATGAAAGCCACTTCGTAGGTCATACGCAGGAGGAAGATGGCGTACAACCTCAAGCAAGTCCTTCTTGTCAAGGATGTAGTCGCAGCCTACACCCAACCAAGTAAGGTTCATGTGCACCAGCCCAGTATTATGTGAGAGCACATCTTGAATAGTCGCTCTTTCGCCGATGAAGGGATCAACAACACTAGTGAACGGAATGTAGCTCCGTAACGGCTCTGTCCAGTCCAGCTTTCCTTCATCGACAAGAATACCGCAACAAGCAGTAGTGAAAGCCTTGGAGAGTGAGTATAAGAGATAGTTCCGTTCACAATTTGCGGGCGCTTGTGACTCTACGTCACGAAACCATGACTTCGAGTGAAGATTACTTCTCCTTGATGAAGGACGCCGATGCTAATTGAAGCTGATCGGGTGTTTTCCTGTATTCGGTCAAGGATGGGGCAAAGAGCCTCAAGCCTGATGCAGGGTCAATGACCTGTTGCAGTCGTTGGAGGGACATGGATCTTCTCACCTAGATCGCACCGCATCGATGGCCATGCCATCAGTCATCCTGTCCTCTATGCTGCCGATCCAAAAAGGTAATTTTTGCCCAAATATTAAGACTACAAACAGGTGAAAGCAGTAGTGCTCATTCTCAGCTGACGTTCCGGGGGTCAGTCGGTCAGATATCTGATATACTTTGGGAGTCAGTGCCACAGCGAATAGTTCCTTACAATTCCTTACATAAGGCTTGGCCCTGTTTTATCGAACTACTTACAGCCTTTGGCACATTGTGCACTCTATTAATCAACTGATATATGAGTCTCGTTAAATCCCCAATCCTTAAACATCGCTTCCAAGCACGCCTTGAGGTCCTCGAAGGATAGACGAAGACCTCCTGACTCAGAAGACTCTTCAGCCCCGGCTCTCGTGAAAACAAGCTTAATCACTGCGTTCCTCATAGTTTCCACATCACGACCGCTTGCCCAACCTTGAGTCTCAGTCAACTGCGTCAACACATACAACACAGCCGCCTTATGTTCGCCACCTCTATCGGTGATGGATGTCGAGGCACTGATGTCCAGCTAAGGCAGGAACTTCAAAAGAAGTTGCAGACAATGGACCGGCGATATCTGAGGGAATTTGACGATCCTAGGAGACCTACTCCTCAATATTTCGGATTGGTGCTCAAGAGTTCTTCCATCTCATCACTGTGTCCTGCAGGAATGACAAGGATGTTGTGCGTGTATCGAGGTTTCGTCACGGCGTCGAAGAGTTCTCTAATAGCGTCTTTGCGAAAACTATCACCCATGGATCCGTAGGCTTCATCGATGAAGAGACACTTTCCGAGGCCTAGCTTGAACTGGTTGATTACTTTAGATCCGCTATGTCCCAAATACTCGCTGACGAGACTTGCAACGGAGCAAGTTACTACTTTGTCTGCGGAAGAGGAAACACATATCGTATCCGATAATAATAGCGATGGGGAGTTACTCGCGTCTTTCCAGTCCCTGGGGGCTCTTTGAAGATAAATACCCAAGGTATATCCGTATGCGGTTTCGGATCAATGCCGTGTCGGTGCATCCCTCTGCCCTGGCTCTGTTGGTGCTGGTAGGCTGGTGAACATAGTTGCAGCTTATAGCGCTTCTGCCTTCGGCACTTAGGCATCTAAGCACAGGGAAATGGCACCACCTGCGCCCTACAAGGCTTAAGGGAACATCCCTGTCAGATGCACCCAATCAACATCTATCTCCCCAAGCATTCGAACTATTCTGTGTCTCTGGAGAGATGTTTTGTAGCAGATCGCTTACAGCAAGGCGTACAATTGCTCAGGGCCAAGATCGGGGTTGACCAATTCTGCATCTGCCGCGGTGTTAAGCACCGCGTCCGTGACGGTCAAGGTCCCAGCTGTCACCTTAGAATGTAACCCTTGGTTGGTGTCACTATGCCGGGTGCCGATTTCGGAAGTCCGGATACGACTGACCCAACGAAGAGCTAAGATAACCGTCAAGAATTCTTTTGTTTCGAGCCATTACTGCCTTATTTTCCTGATTTGCTGCGACATCAAATTAACCATGCAAATACCACCCAGTCGTATGGTATAAACCACAGTTTTTGACAATGAAGTTCGTCCGTGATCAATGAGCACAAATATCGGCACTCAATAGAGGATCCTGTGTAGCGGCTTTGTTTACATGGCCAGCATAATTGCTTACCGGTTCTACAGTCTAGTGAGCGCCACTTTCAATATCACCCATCACCTTATCTCCTCCCAGCCCGCAAAACAGTCACTGTCTCACTCACACTCATCAATTGGCACAAGAAGTAAGCCAAATGCAGAGTCAAGTTTACCAAAGCCCCAGGGCTGATCTTGTCATACCAATAAATTGTCTTGGCATTCTCACATCAGATTTTAAAGGGCTCTAGCGAGGCCCCAACTGTGCAACCAACCTCGTAATGTCAGTCCTTTAATTGGAGCACATCTCAATTGCGGCTGACTATCGTTGAAATTATCTAACCTTTTTAGGGGTAGTTAACAAAAGCGTTGAATTAATTGTCTCAGTTTGTTATCTCCGTGTTGGGCTGATAAATATGCCGTGGGTCCGCTTTGACTGTGACAGCTGGGTTTGTTCATTTTGTGACATTTTGGACTGAGAAATTGCAGCCATGTCGTTGCTTGACACTCTAGACTCGTCGTCCACGAGGATCTTATTAGGATGTCTCTTATTAGCAGGCATTGCCTACACCCTCTACCGCTCAATGCTACCCCGTCCCTTAGCAGACATTCCATATAACCTCTCTGCGACCAATCGTATCTTGGGCGATCTTCCCGATGTCAAGGCTTTCGGGAGCCTGACCGACTGGTTAGCGACGCAGGCCATTAAACACCAATCACCGTTATTCCAGGCTTTTATTCGTCCTTTTGGGAAACCGTGGGTTGTTGTCGCTGATCATTATGAGGCAGCTGAGATTTGTACGCATCGTGTGAAGGAGTTTGATAGAGGGACGTCGAGTACGGCGATTTTTAATTGTGTTGTGCCTGGAGCGCATATTACACTTACGAGCTCGGATCCGCAGTTTAGGAAGAATAAGGAACTTGTGAGGAATTTGATGACGCCGTCGTTTTTGTCAGAGGTGAGATGAGACCATAGGGTATCATGATCAAAAGACTGATATGATTCAAGGTATCTGCGCCCGAAATTTACGACAAGTTCTCTCGGCTAGTTGAACTCTGGAATCTCAAAACTGAGCACGCCAATGGTCAATTCTTCTCGGCCTCAAAGGATGTTCACAACGCCGCCCTTGATATCATCGTATGCGCAGCTTTTGGCCTTGATACCCAACATACCCAACTTGTCAAAGAAATCCAAGAACTCACACCGGACGACAACCATTCGTCAAAGACTGACGGCGAAATTGCGTTCAAAGAACTTCCTCTTAATGAAGAGCTCAACGCCCTGGCAACTGTCGCCGAAAGCGTCGCAAAGATCATCAAGACGCCTTCTCCCCCGCTATTCCACTGGATGTATCGCAATTTGTCAGGGACTCTGAAGAACGCGTTTGCTCTTACGAAGAGGTTGCAGGAGCGAGAGATCGCCAATGGCATTAAGCGAAGGGCTAATGGAGAGGCTATGAAGTGTGCGCTTGATGAGATCTCTGTTCGAGAGGAGGCTATGGCGAAGAAAGAGGGGAGAGAGCCCGACTATTACTCTCAGGTGATCACTAGTGAAGTGAGTACCTATGCACCTCGACCCGAAGCATTATACTGATATTTTTATAGATGATGACGTACCTTATCGGCGGCCATGAAACAACATCGTCTGCAGTCCGATGGGGCCTAAGCTATCTCAGCGCTGATCAAAGAGCCCAATCCGAACTTCGAAAAGCCCTTCAGCAAGCTTATCCTCAAGCCAAATCTGAACGACGCGCCCCTTCACTCTCTGAAATTATCCAAACTCGCGTCCCTTACCTCGATGCAGTCGTGGAAGAGATTCTTCGCTTGTCTTATCCTTTTGGCATGACTCTACGAGAAGTCCAAGTTGACACACAGATTCTGGGTGCTCGTGTACCAAAGGGCACGACGGTTGTCTTTCTATCAAACGGGCCCAGCATATTGTCACCTCCGATCGATTTCGACGAGTCACGAAGTAGTGAATGGGTCAAATCTCGCAAGCCGAAACCTTTGGAGAAGGACTATGATTATGTGGGTTTCAAGCCTGAGAGGTGGCTCAAGACAACTACCGATCCAGATGGAAAAGACGACGTGAGCTTCGATTCCCAAGCCTTCCCAATTCAAGCTTTTGGATTAGGCCCTCGAGGCTGTTTTGGGAGGAGGATGTCGTATCTTGAGATGAAGATCTTTTTCACTCTTGTCATCTGGACGTTTGAGTTGTTGCCCTTGCCAGCGGATGTTGCGAAGCCTAAACCGGTGTCGTCTTTGACTAGAAACCCTGATAGAGTGTTTATCAAGCCAAGAAGGGTAGTATTGTAGATGGATGGGATAGGATGATATATATAGATTAAGAAACTAAAGGTTTATTTTTGCTATGCTGATGCTGCGCTTTATGCTTTCAAATATTTCGATGCGACCCCGTAAAATAGTATCAATGGTGGAGCGCATTATCTTCGATGCCCCCCTTCTGAACACCCTCACCCTGATGTCCCCGTCTCACTCACACTCCTAAACTTACTATCAACCTTCTCCGCCGGACTAGGCTCACTCAACAACCCCCCTCGATCATGTAGCACCAAATCATCCGGTTCTACCAAAGTAGTCCCATCCGTCCGCGACATCTTTATAGTGGCAAGAGATCTTTGTACAAATATTCCCTTAGCGCTAGCGGAGCTTGAAGGGAGAATACTCCAGGACCGTGCTCGTGCTGCTATGGCGCGGAAGATTGGTTGCATGTGAGGCATACAAGCTACCAAGATGCCTACGCCGCTTTCGATATTTGACCATACGACGAATCCCTGTGCGTCAGCTGTCGTTTGAGAGTTAGAGTAAGGGTCTCGTGGGTTTGAGAAATACTTACATGATGCGTTCAAGGTTCTTGTAAAGTCTAGTAAGTAGGGGATGCGGATACAGCTTGCTGCAATGAGACTGGACGAACATCAGATAAATGCTACAACGGAGAATGGAAGGCTTACAATATTCCAACGCCAAATATGACCATAACGCCGGCTTTCTTCTTTGGTTGAAGTCCCAAAGAATACAACTGCGTCAACGGCAGGGCAAACATCCAGACGTCAAGAGCAGTGATCGGAATGGTCTGGTCTAGACTAGTCTGGACCCCCAGACCAGACCAGACGGGATCTGTTACGTGCACCGGGGTCGGTGCACCTAAG